>WOVY01006654.1:0-105637 GCA_013436015.1 Rhipicephalus annulatus
GTAAAGTAAGGACTAATCGAAAAGAGTAACATATATACTCTATTTTTTTTGTTTTTAAGAACACTGCCCACACTGGACATTGTTGTAAGGGGTCGCGAGTGTTGGCTAAACAATGGCTGCCTGTTGACTGGTGTTAGTCGTCGGCTAACTTAATAACCAATAGTATTAGAACTATCACATTGTTTTAATAGAATATCAGTCCGCTGACTATATTGCATACTTTTTGCTAACGGCGTATTCTTGAGCCTTTTTCACGCACTTCCTGTGTGGGGGTGGTGGAAAAAAGCTCATTTCAACTAAAATATAAAAAAGAAGACGCTTCGAATATACGTAATACGTATAAGTCACGGTGACGGTACCCACGATAGAACTATTTATTAGCACAACGTAAAGCCAGCGGGTAGAAATTTGGAGCATTGTGTAACATTTTGCGAGTCTTTTATGTAGCGCAACTAGAGCTATGACGCAAAAGAAGACAATGGTTAGCATTATATGTGTGCCTTTATATTCGCACCGGACATTGGGTAAAACTATCACCACTTGCTAACTAAAAAATTATCCACGGAGTCAATGATGATGAATGGGGCGAAGCGCTGCATGGAGGGTTTCATCGCTAAACCGTGAACTATCCGCGAATATCGCCCACTGCATCATCAAAGACGTGACAAACACTGTATATATTTATACAAGAAATTTCATTATCGTAAGTCGTAGCTATACGTGGCTTCCGTTCCCCCTTTATTATAACGGCTTTATGGTCGACGAAGTGGTGGGTCGGTGGAAGTGGGACAATCTAGGGTTCTTTAACGCGCATCTGGATACAAGTACACGACCATCTTGCATTTCATATTGGCTACTTCTCAACAGTATTAGCTTTATGGTCGGTGAAGTAGTGGATCGGTGGTGAGGCGTATTGGTATGTTTGAAAGGACGAAGTAGTGCGCAGTTTGCAAAGGTGGAACTATAGGTGGTTACGTACAAACAAGTTATGGACCCAGTGGGACAATCTATGGTTCTTTAACGCGCACCTGGATACAAGTACACGACCATCTTGCATTCCATATTGGCTACGTCTCAACAGTATTAGCTTTATGGTCGGTGAAGTGTGAAGTAATGGATTGGTGTTGGCCGTATTGGTAGGCTTGCAAGGACGAAGTAGTGGGCAGTTTGCAAAGGTGTAACTATAGGCGGTTACGTAAAAACAAGTGATGGACCCAGTGGGACAATCTATGGTTCTCTAACGGGCACCTGGATACAAGTACACGACCATCTTGCATTTCATATTGGCTACTTCTCAACAGTATTAGCTTTATGGTCGGTAAAGTAGTGGATCGGTGTTGGCCGTATTGGTAGGTTTGCAAGGACGAACTTAGTGGGCAGTTTGCAAAGGTGGAACTATGGGCGGTTACGTACAAACAAGTTATGGACCCAGTGGGCAATCTATGGTTCTCTAACGCGCACCTGGATACAAGTACGTACACGACCATCTTGCGTTTAATATTGGCTACTTCTCAACAGTATTAGCTTTATGGTCGGTGAAGTAGTGGATTGGTGGTTGGGCGTATTGGTATGTTTGCAAGGACAAAGAAGTGAGCAGTTTGCAAAGATGGAACTATAGGGGCCTACGTACAAACAAGTTATGGATCCAGTGGAACAATCTTTGGCTCTTTAACGCACACCTGGATACTAGTACACGGCCATCTTGCATTTCATATTGGCTACGTCTCAACGGTATTAGCTTTATGGTCGGTGAAGAAGTGGATCGGTGGTGGGGCGTATTGGTATGTTTGCAAGAACGAAGTAGTGAGCAGTTTGCAAAGATGGAACTATAGGCGCCTACGTACAAACAAGTTATGGATCCAGTGGGACAATCTATGGTTCTTTAACGCGCACCTGGATACTGGTACATGGCCATCTTGCATTTCATATTGGCTACTTCTCAACAGTATTAGCTTTATGGTCGGTGAAGTAGTGGATCGGTGGTGGGGCGTATTGGTATGTTTGCAAGTACGAATTAGTGGGCAGTTTGCAAAAGTGGAACTATAGGCGGCTACGTACAAACAAGTTATGGACCCAGTGGGACACTGTGGTGCTTTAACGCGCACCTGCATACTATACACGACCATCTTACATTTCATATTGGCTACTTCTCAACAGTATTCGTTTTATGGTCAGTGAAGTAGTGGATCGGTGGTGGGGCGTATTGGTATGTTTGCAAGGACGAAGTAGGGGGCAGTTTGCAAAAGTGGAACTATAGGCGGTTACGTACAAACAAGTTATGGACCCAGTGGGACAATCTATGGTTCTTTAACGCGCACCTGGATACAAGTACACGACCATCTTGGATTTCATATTGGCTACTTCTCAACAGTATTAGCCTTATGGTCGGTGAAGAAGTGGATCGGTGGTGGGGCGTATTGGTATGTTTGAAAGGACGAAGTAGTGGGCAGTTGGCAAAGGTGGAACTATATAAGGGGACGCGTACATACATAGGGTATGTTTCAATACTCACCGTAGACGGCTAAATAGACAGATAAACGGACGGCGGCCATCTTAAGTCTCATTCCAATTCGCACGTAGCCGGCAAAGTAGACAGCTCCGAGAAGACCACATCGTAGACAAATATGATGCAGGCTACTTTGCTGTCTAAACAAGATGGTGACTCGGCAAATGGCACAGAATCTCGCCAGAATGGTCATCTGCACGCAAGCAGACGCTTCTCCAGAAGCTCAATGTGAGTAACGTTTAACGTCTTCAGATTTAAACACAAATTAAGGCCGAAAATACAGCTGTTATGTTTGTTTATTTTGTCTTTTCTTCTCAACACGAGATGGCGCCTCGTCACAAAAAAACCATCTATACGTGTTTCAATTTTTGGACAGCATGGGCTCGGGGCTGTCTTCTAAGCAGTCTGCGTAGACTGTCTACGTGCTGGCTAAGAATTGGAACACAGCCACTCATACAAAGAATGGATGAACCCACGCCTTTAAGAGATTCACCCCTTGAATGACAATAGCTATCCCAACAAACGGTTTTGTGCCACAGAAGTCCGTGCGGCCTACCGAAAAAAAAAAACGATCATCATCGTAAACGCGCATGTGCCTCAGAAAATGGGTAATTCTCACTGCACACAACTTACACTATAAAAGAAGGTAACAACAGGTGACGCAACAGATGGCATGTGGTTGGCATTGTCATTCCACTGTCACGTGCTACTTAGTGGTTTCAAAAAGGTGGTAGCTATTCTACCACCTCAAAGCTTAACAAAAAGTGTTCCATAAAGAGCATTGATACAACGTATCTGACAGACTTGAAAACAACGAAGGGTTTTAGCCTGACGAAGAGAGCACAGTAAACACGCTTGCCCCCTTAAGGGTGTATGCCTGCCTAAAACTAACACCCGACTACAAGAGTGTTTGAACAAACCGGAAAACAACCCTATTTCAGAGTTACAGACACACAAAGCACCCTTACGTGTACAAACCAGTTTACCGTGAACGCCGCCATCTTCGCTGATTCACAGGCGTCCGTGAAGCCGAGCTGGCTGCATTTTCTTTTGAATCATTGTGCTATAATCACACTGCATAAAGGGATGTCACAGCGAACGGCAGAGGGAAAGGTATACAAGTATAGTTTTTGTTCTGCTTTGTTCCGTAGCTCGTCGGTTTCCTCATGGTTCTCAAAGGCCTACCAAGCACCTACAACAAGGACTTTCAGGTACTTCTAACTCATTGTGTTACTGCGTGTCAATTATGTCAAGACGTCTTCGCCAGTTTGCGGCATCTAAACGTCTACTCATGGTGCGACTAAATACAAAAACTATAATGTCCCAACAATTCGTAATCACTAACAAGTTCACGTGTACATACGCAAGTGAGTGTTTGAAATATGTGCATATTCTTTCGATGAAGTAAGTTGTCATCCCCCAGAGTTAGTGCACGCTGTCAAAATCGACACTTCGCGGCTTACTTGATCGCAAATCTCACCAGACCCAATCATATTTCCATCATTAAGACGCATGGTTTCAGCATAACTCTAAGACGATTGTTGGCATAATGAGAATCAGTATCCAATATATCGCGGCCATTTCGGCATTGGTTGCGAGCGTCAATAAACAGTGCACGCTAAGTTTAGTAAAGCATCTCCTCGTATTTTTTTTTCATTAGTGACATACTGCAGGCTCAGGTAAAGGCCCAAGCAGGAGGGGCATGGGAAGGGCAAATTATGATAACTTTATATTATAATAATTATAATAACTCATAGAAAGCGTGAAGGGCACGTGCTTTTCTGTAGTTGGAGTTCTTAAGTCTACGTGTCCAACGTAATTATCATTTTACCTTCTCTGATTTCGAGCCTTTCAGGAGGACAAAGAAGCCGTGTTCTACGCCTATGATACCCTGGCCGCATCATTGGAAGTGGCCGCCGGTAACATGGAAACATTGAAGGTATAGAGTAACCGAAGTCTTCATTGGTTAGAGACGTGTTGACTATGTTTTCTCTCTTTCAAGGTATGCAAAGCAGCCTGTGAATCTGCTCTAAGCCCGGATATGCTGGCAACAGATATCGCTTACTACCTTGTGCGGAAAGGGGTAAGACATGCTGATAAGTGTGTTTAAAAAAAGTTTTTAACGATTTCGAGTACATCGTACTCAGCTATAGGAAAGCAAAGAACCGTCTGAGCGAAAAAAAAAGAAACACGTTGATAAGTAATTTTTACGCGTTATAAAACAGGTTCTCTTTTGCATGAAAAAAAAAATCAATGATTTAGAGTAGTTGGCACTAAATAGTGGGAGAGCAGAAAGCCGTCCCAGTTACATTCTGATTGCTTTTTTACCGTCTTGCGAAGAAGAAGAGGCTTTGTACCTCAACATGAATGTTTTCAACTTTGCCACACTGCTATAGTGAACTATAGAACCAACATCCTACAGTCGGTAACAACCTAAGAATAAATATAAGCTCCACCCACGAGGCCACATTACTCTTAATTTCCATGCCTCCGTGCTACAAAAAAAAAGTAGTGCCTAAACAATGACAATAATTTTGACAGATGCAACGGTTATCTGGCAACACTCTATTGATAATTGAATAAAAGAAACCGAAGTTCGATATAAAAATTGTAAGGCATGCAGTTCAGTGTCAGCTTAGAAATATATGTTTTGTTTAAAGCGCATCGCCCACCGCACTAATCTCGGAGTCCACGAAGAAGTAATGTACAGACGAGCCCACTGCTAAAAGGAACACCTGCGTGAGCAGCACGTTTAGATTTCGCTACTTTATGAAATCATATCGGCTTAGACATGCATAAGGTCACTGGTGGTTAAAACTTCCTACTTCTCTTGACAGACTATTGACTTGCATGAAGATTGTTTCTTAATCTGCTTGCTCTTAGAAGGCCGGGAATATTGATGGTGCGCATTCGAGTGTTCCCTTTAACAGTGAGCCATACTGTACATCTCTCGAAAGCGAAGTTTTTGTGCGGGCGGGCCTATTGTGGCACCGAAACAAACAACGCCATATTTAACGTAGCTTTAAATAACTGAATTGTTCTTTTGCGGCTCCGCAAAATGGAATAGGGGTATTAATCGCATTTTACAAGGTCGTTTAATTTTTTTTTTCGTTTTACGAAACTTCCTCCACCAAATTTCTTTGCTGTCTGCTGTAATTATGGCAACTATGACTCGAAGAGAAGAATAGCGAAGTGCTCTGAGGCTGATTTTGTGGGGCCGTAAATACAGAATGCGTGTCTCGCGTCGCCGTACCGGTCGTCGTGTTTGAGGTAAACGCCAATTTTCGATTCGCCGCATTGTTTCCACGAAATAAAAGCCCATTACGCACATTGCGTTCAACGGAAGGTCGGTGCATACGTTTTCGTTATCGTTACGCTCATGCTATGGCGATGTACGCGACGAAAGTGACGGCAACCAAAGACAGTACATGATTTTTTTTTTGCTTCAACAACTTACACTATTGTTGTCATGACCCGTCAGCGCTCTTGACCTTTTCAAACTTTTTTTTTCAAAGCGACCCAGTTTTGATTGAGGAGGGGCCACTACATTCTATTCATGTGTCTCTGCGAATGCGTTATGGAGGAGGGTTTCCTCTTTCCTGTGAATGCCAGTGAATTGCGTGCCAGACATTGCTTCCACAGGGGAGTGCAATGCACCATTCATGTCTTATTTTACTCTACCCTTTAATGTAAACAAATGATCGCATATGTAATACATGCCCGCAATATAGGTGAAATGCCAAAAATAAGTGTGAGTTAGACAAATGTAAAAATTCTTAGTCTGATATTTTTAAGTGTGTCACAGAAATTTAAAAAACAAAATCGTTTTTTTTCGCTAAATATTAGTTCTACCAGCATCGCTTCAGTAACGAAATCGATTGATGCGATCGATCTGGATTGATCATAATCGCTCCATCGATAACGATTGATGCGCAGATGTCAACACTGTTTAGAATAACGTTGCGGGTGCCACATCAGTTTTAAAATAGCGGTTGCTCCCCCCTCCTTTTCCCCAGTGAAAAATCTAGGGACTTTAGCTTCCCCGCCAATCCAAATGCACGGATACACATAGCTTCGACACTAGTAGGGACTTTTAGAATACCGTTTGCTAGCGCTGCGGGCGTTGCGGTTGCCATAGGAGCTTTAGAATAGCGTTTGCCCTGCTGCAAACCGCAACGCACGATCGCAGCGACACCGTAGCCTCGAAACCAGCGTTTGCGGGTCACGTGCGGGCCGCGATCGCCGCACGCTATTTCGGATTTTCTGCGCGCGGGTCGCGAACGCGAACGCCGACTCGCGCAGAGGCAGCAACCGCACCGCAAGGGCTGGCGGTGCGCTATTCTAAAACTCCCTATTAGCGCTTTGCGGGCCTTGTGGGCTGCACGTGCCGCACGGCATTTCGAATTTTCGGCAGGCAGACCGCAAGTACGAAGGGCGGCCCGTATTACGACGCACGTGTGACCGCGCCGCATGTGGCTTGCGGTGCGCTATTCTAAACGTCCCTATTGCGTAGCGTGCGTCATTCATTGGTCTGAAGAACATCGCACGGCGTTCGTTCATCGAGCGTGAGACAAATTTACAAAACGAGCGATTCAACCTGGTACATAGTTCTGAGCTGGTGGACATTAATTCCGTTAAGATTACACAGCTGCGCCAATAGGCACACATCATATAATTACACGCAGACACCAACTCCACTAAAGCTCCACATGCACGGTGTGCATGTATGTTTCACGATGTGGTCGCGTTTAGAGGTGGACCCACACGCGGCAATCAGATGACCATAATTCGCTTCGTAATGCACGCACCACTGCAAATTCTTCACACCTGGTTTGTTTACTTTCGTACTGTGTCACGTGTAGGTTACGTTGGTCGCTTCTTTCGCACGCCTCGTTCATGCGTACACAACTCGTGTAGGTGCACAGCACAGCACATATCACTAAAGATCACCAAGATTCCCACGTTGAGACACTCAAGTCACACGCACGCACATGTGGCGACACTGATGCCATGGCTTTCGCGGGCGGTAAATCACCTGCAGACGCGCATATTCCACAAAACACAGACGCCCACACTCTGAATTCACCGTGCGTCGTTCGGCCAATGCAATCGTGACGCCACCGGTGCATGAAAGTTGTTGTAAAGGAAGCAGCAAGATAGAAAATTCTGCTTTAAAAGAGTGTGCAATCATTTCCTGTTTGACGCATGAGCATTAAAAAAATTTTTTTTGTCACCTTCACTTGGAGCTAAACTACAATCGAAGCCTTAATTCAAGGAAGCCAAAACGCGTTTCAAACACCCATGCCCTGAGGTAGCACGTTCACTGCATTGCCTTGTGGCAAATCAAACTAAAGAGCCTTTCTGCATATGTATGCTGTTAAAAACGAAATTCATATATACATGCATGAAATCGCTTACTAGCGAAGGTTTGCAGAGTCTTCTAGACGAAAGTACCAAAGCAGCACCTCGAGACGCTCTTTTATGGCCCGAAGTGTCAGCTGCCGATGTATCGCTGCGTAGCACGTCATCCATCACATGCCCAGATTTTCAAAGGGATTGGCTGCGACTACTTCTCGGGGGAGGCACAGATCCTTGTGTGTCCTGAAGTGCCGTCGGTGCTTGCGTTCTTGCCGAACGACGACTGCGTTTCCCGAGCAGCATGGACTCGCGGCCAAGATGCTGCCATCCTGGTCGTTTCCCCTCGCGTCACGTGATCCTTCGCTCGCTTCGACTCTCCGCTCACACGCTCAGCGCCTGACCGTTTAGCCAACACCAGCTACAGGCACCGCACAATGACCAGAGGGTCATTGTGCGTTGCTCACACTGCACCGTCTCAAAGTCGTTGACATTAACCGTTAGGGGCACGCAGAAAAGAAACGTGTGCTCGCGTCCTCCATGTATCCCGGCCACAATCCGCCGACAGATGCGAGACGCGCGCGTCGCGTTCCGTTTTCACGGAGGCCGTCTCAAGGTTGCTTGTTTTATCCGCTAGGCTATGTATTCTGGCGCTACAGTCAGACCGGAAAACTCGACTGAACCGTGACTGAACGGCGCGACTCCAGCGCATGCGTCGTGGCGCAACCACCAACTGGCTGAGCGGAGCGGGAGGGAAAATACAGTCAGCTATTCTCTGCCGCGTTATGCAGTCAGCTCCGATGTTTTCAAGCTTTAGAAAGCCCCTCTAACGACGTGTACTGGGTGCATAGGCGGTGGTTTTCCGGACGCCTGTCTTGTTCGAATTCTAATACATGGCTATAAGTAAGCTAAAGCCATTGTCACCTTAGTCACGTGTTTATTCTGTTTCTTACAAAGGGAACGTCACCCCTCTCTTTATTTTATTATTTTTGCCCTCGTTCCACATTCACATATAATTTGTCCAGGTTCTGCCAAAATTTGCAGGCATTCATATCACAATGCGACCTTTTCTTCGCTGTTAGAGTTTTGTATACATGCGTGTACATGCATGTGTACGTACATGCAAGCTGTTCTATGCAATCGCGCCCTAACTGCTCCACGTCAAGTAAATAAGTACTGTGTCATTGCATTGTGCCGAAAGGGTTGAGCAAAAGTGCTCACCGAAGAAATAGCGACGAGCACCGATTCATGTGTCGACGAGGAAAAAAAAACACATGGCAGCTGCTGTCCCGAACAAGAGCTGCTGTCTATAGCTTGTCCTTCGTCCACATACGGCCTCGTATAAATTTGTTCTCGTCGTCTCATGTTTGTGAAGTTATGTATCAACTCGCTCAACAACGCAAATTGTCAATATATAGCTCCTCGTAAAGCTGCTTCTTAAACAAACGCTCACAGAGCCCGCTTTCCGATTTCCTTCCCTTTTGCAGACACCATTCCGTGATGCGCACCACATTGCCGGTAAACTGGTAGCCCTTGCCGAACAGAAGAATCTTCCCATGACTAGTCTCACCTGTTCCGATGCGAAGTCTGTATCGTAAGTATAGTGCCATAACATCGCCGTGTTGATAATAAAACAATATTGGATTCGTAAGTATAGTCGGTATAGCTGGCATATCGCATGCTGGTGCAGCTAATTTGTGTTGGCGAAACGCCAACTGCGTTATTGGGCCTTGCGAGCAAATCCAAGCGGAAATCTCAAAGCCTGCGCATATTCGAGGGTTTTACGTCTATAGTGATTTAGGTGTATTGTTGGCCAAAACCACCATACGTTTATGACGCACGCCGTAAAGTTCAATGTACTGAATGTAATTTTGCCACCCGAGATTTTAGAACTTGTACCTAAAGCTAAGTGCAAGCACGTTTTTTTTTTAGTTCGCCGCCATCGAAATGCGGTCACCTTTGGCGGGAATCGAACCCGCGCTTTCCAACTCTGACTCATAGGTGGCAGGTGCAAAACCAACAACGTGAATTTTTTAGAGTTAAAAAAAGTACACAATAGAGAAACCAAGTCAGTTTAGCCTGATCACTCTCTGCAGACGACCCGTATATCAAATTATCGTAACAGGCACGAAGTCGATGAATCACATCAAAAAGTAGCGCACACGTAGCACCCCGAGTTTGCGAACCTCTCTATACTCAGCGACGACTTTTCTTGGCATTGAAGGGAAAGCTACGGGGGCGGAATTTCTGCACATGTAGCCCCACGCGAAGAAGTCTGATTTGGCACGCGTCTCTGAAAGGGACTCTAAAGGCAACTATTAAGTCGACATTGGTTGTTGAAATAACATTCCCGGATCTTTGTAGTGTTACTTTTGTGCCAAGGAAGGGCTTAATTTTGAATAAAAATCACGTTTTAATGGTCCGCGTCGGGTTAGCGCACTTCAAATTGCCCGCCTCAAGCAGCGTACCGACCGGACAGACTCACGTCACTGTTGCCGTTCACAACGTTGCCCGGCTTTACTGCGCTAGTAGCAGCAGACCGAAAGCCGTGGGAGCCACAGCATCAACAACGCCTATTGATCAATTTCCCGCCATTGGCTTCGAGATTGAAGACGTTTTTTGTTTCAACTGCGCCCCGCTAGACGACACCTCATGTCCCGTGTAACTAGGGTGCCTTGATGCCCGCGCGCTCCACTCCGCGCGCCCATCGAGGCACTCTACGTGTAACCACGCAAAAATTGAATTTTCGAACCACTCGTGCCATTCTCCATACTAACTTCGGTCGGTTCTTTACTTCCATGAATCAAGCAGACACGAACAAGCAGCATTTCATTTCGTCTCTTGATGCACAGAAGGCTCTTTATTTAATGCAGTTAGATCGATTACTAGTGATTAATTGTAGGCGGTCCATCGGATGTCATCGGGATCATTTTGAAAATGTCCTGCTGCGGCACTTGTGTTCTTGCGCATTTACCCAAGTTTCTCGATAAGTAGGGCACTGTTGTTGATAATATTGTCGTTTTAGTTGTTGTCATGCATTGAACTTTCACTCTGACGTAAATTGCTATTCGACATTAGTGTTCCTTTAACGCTGTGGAAAGTGACGGGGGCACACCATCAGCGTTTTATGTAGAAGCAGACGCCACGCTTCAGATACACGTAAAAGGCGGGACTCTCTGGTGCGTCCGAAAACGCTGTAAAGTTATGTAAGTACAACTGTCTTGGTGGTTTGTGCAGTGTTTTGTCTCAAATAGCTCCAAGCAGAAAATAAAGGAGGAACTATGGTATTTTGCATTGAAAATACGGGCGCTATTCACTGCCGGTAGGATGCACGCACGCGACTTGACTCTGTAGCCTTTGCTTAAATGCCTAGAAAAGTGGTCGCCGGGTACACGATTTATTTCGTGCGACACTGCCGTCGTCGACGCTATGGTAAACGGAGAAGTGTGAACTATATGAACGGGAATAGCTGGGTTCTTGTGCTACGCACTTCCTCGAGAGTCACAGTAGTGGCACTGCAATACAGTTTCTTTCCTCAGCTAAGCTCTAGCTGAGACATCTAAATAATATGACGTCACAGTTGGCTAGCGCGGGAGCTTCAAGAAAGTGGCGCCACCTGTTTGCATTCTTTAGTAGATTGTCTGGCTTACCAGGGCACTTTATTTTTTTTTTTTTTATTTGAAACAAAACCCGCAGCGCCACTTAGGCATTATTGCGGGGGGCACAGAGCCTCATAAAATGAATCCGCAGTCTTACGGCCAACTACATCGGCTGGTAACGTGTTCCATTCAACAATGGATTGCGGAAAAAAAGAATGCTTAAAAAGATCCGTTCTGGGGTTGTATGGCCGTACTTTAAATTTGTGATCATGACGGGAGGATTGATAATACGCTTTTTTTAAATAATCTGAAGCATTAATGCCCGTTTTATTGTTATATATCGAATAAAATAGTTTTAATCTTAGATTACGTCTTCGATCTTGTAAGTATTGCCAATTAAGTTCTCTTTTCATACAACGGGAGCTTTCAGTTCGGCCATATTTTCCCAGAACAAATCTTGCTGCCATCGACTGAATGCGTTCTAATTCACTTTCCAGGGTATCGGTGACGTTCTCGGTGTCGAGAAGGGGTACTTCGATACAACGTGCTTGAATCATCGAGAGTATGGCAGTTAATTCTCCGTGAGAATCTGGAACCAAGAGCACAGAGTGCTTCCACGCTTAATTTGATTTTTGAGAAGAATGGCCCGAGTGAATGTTACAGGCCTACAAGAGCACTTACTGCGCAAAGTTAGTTGACGATAAATATTAGCAGTAAATAAATGAAGTATCGTTCGACCAAAGGACTTCTTTTCGATGTGGCTCCGAAACCGCCACTAAAATTTCGTGTAGTTATCTCATTGGTGTGAACCAGCATGCCCGACACAATAATTGTACGTCAACTACCTTTCCTCTGAATTAGCCTAAAATTACCGTAAAGGGCAGCTTTTGCAAGGTATACCTGCAGTGGCGGTGTATGCATGTTTCAGTCGTGCCCTCCACTGGACTTTGCAGGGAGCTCTTTGAAGACGACTTGGCCGAGCTGTGGAACTATGAACACTCAGTGGAACAGTACAAGGGGACCGGTGGCACCGCAAAGGAGAGCGTCGTGGCACAGATCGCCTCTCTGCGGCAGTGGCTGACCGAAGCAAATGAGCAGCGCTAGACTATAAAGCGACGTAAAAACCGTGCTAGCTTGGAATAATGAAAAGAAAGGCAGAATGGATAGTCACGTGATGACATTAAAGCCCACTCTTCCCCTTTTACTCTTTTTTTTTTCACTCTGTGCAAAAAATAGAAAAAAGGGACCAAGGCTTAGCATCCTGAAGGACAGTTGAAATTCCACCATGGACATGTCGTGTAAAGCAAGGGACGCGCCGGATACCCGGGGTAGAGCACATGCTTTTCAAGTGTGCTCATGCAGCTTCCTCAGCATTGAGAAATGAAGTTACGAGAAAGTGTAAGAGTATTGTGGTTGAAAGAAAAACATAAATAAGAATAAAAGAGTATCAGCCAAACACGTGATTACTACGCTAAAGCTCAGTCGAAGCGGTAAGAAATGGCACCGTTCCTTCATGGCGTTTCACTCGTCTGAAATCAGTCGGTGTTTCATATCCGCTGGCTCATTCCTTTTGAACGATCCCGCGAGCGATGTATACCTCAGAGATTGATTTTAACTAGCAGACATTGCCTGTGGTGTCTGCTAAACGTCACGGAAGGTGCCAAAGTAGTTAATGTAATCGTATAAGTAGTTGCATAGCAATCATCGTAGTAGTAGCATAATTTTACTAGCAGGCTTGTCACTTGCTTGCACGAATAGTTGAGGATGTATGGAAACACTCAAACTTTTAATAAGGTAGAAGTGCACTACACGTTTCAGTTTGCGATCAATGCATTCAAAAGGACCATGCAAGTTGTCCTGGTAGAAGGATGTGTTGTTGAACGAAAAAAGAAAGAAACATTAAAGCAGCTTTACACTTGTGGTGCCAAGCCTTGACAACAACAGAGCTGGGCGACCTATTCACGTTTCTCGTATTTTTTTTCTTTCTCCCTTAGCTTTGTTGTCTCCATTTCTTTATATTTCGTTCTTTTCTTCTTTCTTTTCTTCTCTATTCCTTCCAGTTTCCTCTATATTTCTTGCTTACTTTTTGTTTTTCTTTCTGCCTAGCTCTCTGATCTTTCTATTACTTCTTTGTGTCAACCAGTCAGTCAGTCAAGAACTTTATTAAAAGGTCCTGAAGAGCTTAAGCCACCAGGGTGTCCACAGAGGCCATCCTAGCAGCCACTACTGTAGGAGATTCCAGAGTCAGGGCAGGAACGTGGTGGAATTCCACCAGTTCTTAAGCACTCTGGACTGCCTTTAGTTGGGTGTTGGAGCTTTGGGCTCCTGAGTGCCTCTTCCCAGTTGGATTCACTGGTGAGAGATCCCTGAGGTAACGCGGAACATTGCCAGAGCATGTGCTCGAGTAAACAGTACACTTCTATGCAGTCTGGACATTGTGGATTTATGCCCGCATCGTAACGGCCGAGTCGGCCACGTGATGGGTACGATCTTGTTTGTAAGTGAAAGGCTACCTCTTGCGGGCGTTCGAGCTTTGCATGTGGTAAAGCGTGTTGGCTTCTGTCATTTCAGTAGTGAGAGGCAATTTCGTGGAAGGTGATTAAAAGGTCCATTGGGGCTTTCACTCCAATAAATGACACAGACACAGAGAGGTGCGTGGACGTCGCCATTTTCTTTTCTTCAATAAATTACTCCACATCACGATCAACAAAATATATACGCTTATGTTTGTATATATTATAATATGGCATGTAAAATGGGTGCCAATCTGTTTAGCTGCAGACAAAAAAAAAGTTCTCTCGGCAAGCTGCGCTGTACATCACCAGCCTCCTACCTGTTGACCGATTTTTATATTCTCCGCGCACCAAATAAATCAGTTTTGCTATCTGAATAATAATCAAATAAATGCACTTGTATAAAAATAATTGCAAAACTCATCAAAAAGCTGGGTGAGTTCATGATTAAAAAATATACTCCCACTCAACGCAACAAGATATACCAAAAATTACACCGACATTTCGCCACCTATGCGAGTGGCATCCTCAGTATGCACTGGCATACTGACGAGGATGCACCCTGCATACTTGATAACACATCCGTGTAGTTTTTGTTACATTTTGTTGTGTTAAGTCAGAGTGAATTTTTTAATGAACACTAATTGAAAAAGGTTACCAATGGGCTCTCATTATAACAATGCAGCACTTACACAATGTGTCAACTATCTGCACTGGTGGTTAGAGTAGATACTTTCACTTCATTTTAGATATGGAGTCTTTGCAGAAGGCACTAAAACACTAACAACATCAAATGCAACAGTGAACGCCGAGCACTACTACAAGGAAACAAACTTAAGGTTCCTCAGAATTAATCATGAATTACACAGGTAAGAAAACATGGCATACAGCAGCATAAATATTAACACCTGCATTCAACTGTCATATGTTAAAGAAGAGTCTCGTTCTTTGCAATTGCCACCATTCTACATTGCTTGATGAATCTGCAATGCTCTCAACATTGTCTACCATTCAGGAGGACGCTGTCATAAGAGTGAAATGTGACAAATATCAAGGACGAAAAATGTTGCACACACGAGTCAATAATTCCAAAGTGTACGTACTTGACCGACACACTCGTTTTCTATGACTTACAGGTGGCCCTGCACTAGAGCTCGGTGTTTGAGTAACTACAATTTTATGCTTTGAAAAAGACCGAATTACTGTACTAAAACTCTGACATCACTGTCCTATAATTTCTCACTAGCATATACATACAAAAGAAATAATTTGCAAAATAAATGAAGTGTTTATGAGTTATAACCACAGTCCGATTGCTATAAAAGCAAGCAGTATGATGTTACATCCAGCAATGTCAGGGTGCCAGCAATATGTTTTTATGTAATATGGTTCCCAGAATGGGCAGTTTTATTTTGACTGTTGAAAAGCTTTACTGGGGAGATTTTGCTCTTTTGAGAAAGAACGGAACAGGATGACGACTGCATATTGTTGGTCCCAGAGGTCAAACAGCGCAGCCAGGGAGAAACACTTAGCAGGCTATTCAAGAGCTATTACATAAAAGAGTTTGGGCCGAAGAATAAACACTTCTGAACAAATTTGGGCACTAGATGTGGACAAAAAAAAGCATTTTGAAAACCGCCAGCAGATAAGCTTATAATAACAAGCTTGCTAGATCATAATAAGAAAAAAAACACAGGGGCATTGCTCGAATAACACCTAATTGGGGAAAAAAAAAGATGAGCAGACAGTCAATTGTGCACATGATTGCAAGTGCAGTAATGTTCAGTAAAGTCAAATTTCAAGGTAAAGAAAACAACAGCTCCTTCGATGCTGCTATCATCGTTACACTATGAACAGTGTGCAGAGAGTACCCTGTCGACAAATGCAGTGCTGAGAGTGCGACAGCTGCAGAAACTCGCAATTAATTGCGTGTTTGTGTTTTATAGTTCACGGCTCCTCATCAAATATCACCAAGTGTTGTGCACAACACAGCATTACTGGCACATTCGAAAGGAAGGAGCGAATGAAGCAATGAGCCCTGTGCTGGCGTACATTAGAGCATGGTCAACACTCAGTGTTGTGCCTGTTCTACGAAGTTGTTATCCATGTTGCATAAAGTCTGGCTGGCTAGGGGTCCGACTGCTTAGAACCGTGCTCACATACTTCAATTGTACCGCGGCCATTGATTGATAAATGTCCCAACAGTACTAGCAACATGAAAATGTGGCGCACACACTAAGTAAATATTGTTGCTCGCACTGCAAGACATACTTGAAGAGATGTTCTTAAGGTCAACAAGGAGCAGATATTAAAGACAGTCTCATTTTTCTATGTCATTGCTGACAACACAGGATCATCACGCAGAAAACAGCACAGTGCGTGATCAAGTAGTGCGTGACTTGATTATGAGTGCGCAAATGTCAGTGTGAGATCGCCATGATGGCTCCTCTCAAATCTATGTTGCGCTGTGATTTATGAAAAATGTTTTGAAGCACTGGGCAACAGATGAGCTTCCAGTCATTAATAGAGCAGCATAAAACTAAGGCTGAAGTGTTGCTTACTTTTGCTTATCAGAGCAAAAAACATTACAACATTGCTTGAAGATACTAGTGCCCCTTTGAGGACAAGTTCAAGCTTTTATTATTTTAGAACTGTGAATGCCTATAAAGCAGTGGTCCTCCATCACAGGAATGGTTGATCTGCAATGCTATATGGCAATAATCCAATCACCAAGTGTTGGGCTCTCTAGAAGAACCCCACTTCCAGCCAGACTTTCAGCGCCATGGAGGACAATACATGGAGAGCACAGCTGTATTGTCAAAGTCACACGGTGCTTTTAGGAAGTGTTGGCACACACGATATGTGGATTGGCAGAACAAAGGCACTTGCTTGTGTCCATAACTGGAAACAGATACTTTTTGCACTTTGAGAATGAAAAAAAAATACAGAAAAATACAAGTACTTGAGACTCCATCTCCTAATATCTTACGTCTTCACTTTTTTAGACAAAGATCGTCCGACCCCACCTCTTATAACAAAAAAACGAAACAAACGATTCACTTCTTCCTCTGAACAAGTGGCATTGATATCTCTGGATGCATTTACAGACAGATGCAGTGAATAGCATAGACAGGCTGCAAACTTGCATCTGAATAGGCCATTTCACAGAGGGTAAAAGATGCTAGCCTGTAGCAAGTGTTTTTTACATATGCCACCCGGAAAAATCAGCTATACTATTACCTACGGTTTAACAAGTGGTTAGCAATAACCAAGTTAGCTCTTGTAGAAAAAGTGAATTGTAGCAGCCCACATACAAAAGAAAAGTTTTTTTCAATTAATGAAATCTAACGACATAAAATATCTAAATATGTGCACTGAAGCACCAGTAAAGTGGTGAAAATAAACAAAAAGAGTGTGCAACAACATCTACACAACAGTTTTGCACATGACAAGAAATTGTAAAATTTTGCACAAGCACGCACTTGAGAACAAATACTACACCTCAATGCTTTCAGGTGTAACAAGATCTACACCGTCCTTTGCAAACTACTAGAAATTCTGTACTTTGAATGTACACAGCTTCTCTATGAAGCATCTCTCCTTATAGCTAAACCACATTTAGCTGAAATGTCCCGCTCAAACACTGAGGTACTTCGTATTCAGCCTACGTTCACTCAGTAGATTGGTAGAGCTATAAACAACATCCACTTCAGGCATCTTTAAAAACACATTTTTTGTTTTCATGTAACATTCTAAGCACTTCAATAACCGTACCACAGGCATACTTAGTATGCATCTCAAAACAGCCCGAGCGGTTCAAAACACCCAGGCAGCAGCACAGCCACAAGTACAAACACAATGTGCTAAATCTAAGCACCACTTCAGACATCCTAGTTCCATGTTTTGTCTTTACGCTTTCACCTTTTTTTTTTTTCTAGCTTTCATTGAAATTTTTTTGTAAACAACACTTCACACAACGGTTTCATTCACCAGCATTACCTTTTACCCAGAAGCTAGTACTGCTTTTCAGAAAAAGAGCATGTACAAGACAAAAAAAAAGGGGGCTCACACCCTGATATAATACACCCAACCATCCGCGCAAATTCTCGTACAACCACAGTGCAAGCTGCACACAATAATTTTTCGCCAGTTGGCCCACCACCATTTCCAAGAGGTCTGGCACATTTGCCAGAAAACATCAAAATCAAGTCTTACAGCTTCTGAAAGCAATGGACAATGCCTTCATCCAGAAGATAGAAAAAGAAACAATATTTTGCATTCATCATTCTTGAACAATAGCAAAGGCAAATAGATGATGACATCCTGCCTTTCTACGCACATATTTATATACATGCATAAACACTACACACTACTTCGTCTTGCCTTCGGTGTATAAAAAACTTGTGCACATCTCTTTCTAAAAGTGCGCATCACGTTCCCAAACATCTTTGGAGTGAGCAAGGAAATGCAGAGGGGTGACAAAAAAAAATGGAAGGAGCATCTTTCCTTAAAAAACAAGAAGAAAAAAGAACATGAGTGTCAAGAACTGTCATCAGGCCAATAACAGAGTTACCAACAACGTGGCAGGAAGGTACATAGGAAATCACAGTCTTTGCGAAAGGAACAAGTTTGAGCCTATTCTCATACTGAAACATGAGCAGAAAAAAAGAGCTCAGGGACATAAGTCCAGCAAAATGGAATGATGTCGCTTTATCCAATACGACAGCAAGAGGTCATTATTGGCTCAATAATGTCAGCGTTTCATACCTGAACAAAACGTACGTCCACACGTAACTTCCTTCTAGAGCGTAATGACAGTCAGAATTTGTGCCTACATTGGGACACATGACAGCACTGCCCAGGAGAATGGAGTGTTTGTTGTATATGCCCATAGAGAATGCCCAGTCCACAGCTACAAGTGTGTCAATAAAAGGCAAAGACTCCTGAGCGAAGATAGAACTGATAACGTTGATAAAAAAAAGGAAACAATGGTTCAGCAAAGAGCATAAAAAAACCAGCACATAAGGAAAGCGAAGAGGAATAACAAAGAAATACTAATGGGGTCGGACAAGCACACCAATAGGACAGCTGCACTGTATCATGCATACCTTTTGATTTACACCCCTATTTACATAGTAAGGCTCTATTACACGTGTTTGGAGAGATGCTTGATTCAGGTCATAAGCTCTGACTTTCCGCTGAGACAGAAATGCGCTGCGAAACCGTGTGTGATGGCACAATTATAGCATAGCGATTTTCAAGAAGGAAGAAATTAGACTTATTTTCTTGTTGACTCAATAGACACAACCACCCTTTGTTTGCCAGTGGTTTCTTAAATAATGAGTGTCAACTGCTGTGCAGACAGACTGCAAGGCAATTACAGAGTGCTTAAATGCCTCTAATTCATTGCTATTTAAAACTGTAAATATGAAGTGGTTTGGCATAAAAGTGTAGCCCAAGCTATCAAAAAATCATTTTTTGTACAGAAGAATGCAAATGAACAGCTGTACTAATATTAACTTGATCGGGCGTATGCCAGACTGACTCCTTTCAGTTAACTAGACTGTGATAACACAGCTGAAAGGCCAATTTTCAAGATTAGTTGCCTTGACATTAATGCGTGAAAAAAATTTCATATGATGAAGAGAGGTACTTTATATAAGCCAGTATCGCTTTTTTCATGTTTGACAACTGGGCTTGAAGTATGTGTTCAGATATTTCCTGTAACAATAAACTTTCTACAAAACTCTCAGTTATATGCATAAAACAGCTTTTTTTATCATTGACTTAAAAAATAATAGTCTGACGAGAAAACTTACAAGTCAGTTTGCATTAAATTTAATGCTTACACCATGCACAGTGCATTACTATATAGTTACAAGCTGCAATGCTATAAATGTGATGAATGATAAAACCAAAGTACTGGTACCAATTTTCGGTATGAATATAAAGCTCCCAAGTTTTCAAAAATGCGCAAGCTGCGCAGCAGTTAATGTGCAAAATAACTAAAAAATGAGATTCTCCAGATTAGTAAATGTATTATAAGAGACAGTAAGACACACAAACTTTTGAGGTTTGCGATTTAAATGCACCTTTTCATGAGCAAAAACAAATTTTAATGAATGATGCGTGCTCAGGTCGAGATATGCACATTGTGGAACTCTTTTCATTGTGGACATGATCCAACTGTGTTCAGCAAATGGGTAATGCAGTCACAAAGCTGAAAAGCTTCGCACCAGATCCTAGCACTGTTTCAGTTACGCCACTACCACAGTGTGAGGGTGATAACACAGCATCCGAACATTGCCTTCAGCATCGTGTCTACATTTTCGACAAATGACAAACACAGTTCGAAGCTGCTCAAGAAAACTGAAGCAAAAACAAAGCAAGATTGGCCAGCTATGTGTGTCACAGATCAAAGATGATGTAGCTCCTTTTAAACAAAGCAGACGGGCTAGTAGAGTAACCCTTGCAGCACCAAATGTAGATGCATCGCTGATACAACATTCAGAAAGTTGCTTCAATGTTGTGGCAACATTGCATGTTGCTAGGGAACCAATCTGTATTTGTTTCCTTCTTTCCAAGTTTAAAAAATTAAACTGTACTTTGTAAATGAAGAATTACAATACACAGCATGAAGCTGGTTTACACTCATGTTCAAGTGTAATGTGTTAAACAAGTTACTACAAAGCAACAGCTTGTCTAATGACACCATGTGAATTCAGTTGGATATATTCAAGATCCATTAAAGAACAAATTAATGCTTGCAAACGGGCTAAAGACATTCAAAAGATCTCACACAATGCGCATTTTTCTCATCCCGAGACCCATTTGACAGACCTGTCTGCAAAGCAAGCTTGGAAAAGCTTAAACTCATGTTTATATCCAATATTAAAAAAACAACAAGCTTATGAGGTAATATTTGAGAAAAAAGCTGCTTTGAAAGAACACCTGACTTCTTGTACATTCGACCATTTGGCATAAAGTAAAGCTGCCAGCCTGACGCGACTTGCACTAAAGTGACTGGAGAAGGTGGCTGCGTGCTCAGAGTCTTTTCGTCTTTCTTTTTTTTACAAAAATGACGGGACTGTCGTTTTCCAAGACAGAAACGCTCACGGGAGTCACACAGTTTCAAGTCTTTTAAAGTCACGCACAAGTTTCTTTTCCTAAGGTGTGGGTGTCCTAATAAAAGCGTCTTCTTCAACCTTGCGTCTAATGGCACCACGACGAATAGCATCGCGATGCTGAGCCAGCTCCAGCTCTCGAGCGCGCCATTCGGCTGTCTCGCGCTTGATCTGAAGCGTGTTATTGAGCACGAATGAGTCGGGTCGACCGTAGTTTGGAGGGTTGGCCATCGGGTCGTAGCCCAACTCGGACAGCATGGGTGCCACTTTGGCCATGTCGCGCACAACATCCTCTGGAATCTGGCCGACCCACTTGCTCAGCGCCTCCAGGTTGATTGGCTTGATCACCTGGTCCGTGGAACGCTCGAGCCTGCACAGGAGAAAATCATCAATAGCAAGCATTACAACATGGAGGACAGGTCTGTGGTAGTCACTACAAGTTCTCAAAGACCCGAATTAATGTTAGTCAGCATGATTCCTGTCTGTCTATTACAGCCTACAAGCTCCAGCTAGTTGGTACATCACTGAAAGAAAGAAAAAGCAAAATGCATAATATATTTTCTATATTTTCACCTCTCTTTACTTTTACACTTTTCTCGAGCTCAGTAGAGTGTGTGATGACTGTGGAATGTTTTTGTTGAGCATGAACGAAAGCATTGATTGCCAACTATATTATACTATAACAGGAAGAAAGTTAGCACAGAAAGTTAAAAGCTTTCAGTTAATTTATTCAAAGCCTGCTCACATGTATTTTCACATGTTTTCAGTTTTATTGGTGAACATCTAATGTAAACGGCTCATGTCAATCCCTTGAACTGAATAGATACGCGATGCTATAGGCAAGATCAGGATGAATATAGTTCATCCGCAATACAGTGTGTTATTAGAGCAGTTTTCAGTGCTAGTCGGATACTTGACAAGCTGCACAAAGAAAAAAAAAAGAGTGCATGACTCCAAGAGTTTCGCTGCTAATAATAATGCTGGACACACTGTTGCATACGTTATTGGCAAAAATTAAATAACTCCTGAGCAAGAAAAAAAAAGGCACAGAAATGAGTGGTTAGTTGATGCAGCGCTAAATGTACTGTGAAGATTATTTGCAAATAATTAACAAGAATTAAGAAGGCAATAAGAAATGGCATGCACAGTTACTTCACAACTAATTTTTTAGAGTGACAAACACATTCTCAATACTCAATTTTATTGCTAGTCAAAATACACAGCAGTAGGACATCTTAGGAACTTAAGACCTTGAAAATTTAAGCATTATGAAACGAATCGCTTAGCTATGTGGTAGAAACAATATTATTAGGAACTCATAGATATTTTCATTAGCATTGTGTCTAACAATAAAAATGAGCTCTTCAATTTTAAGTTCTTCCTTTATGTGGTACCTGCTTCATGAAAATTTTATTTCTGTTATTTGCGTACCTGGGTGTGTATCTGCACATTCTCAGCAATGTCATGTGTTGCCAGTGTGTTGCCAGATAAGAATGAAAGCTCACCTCTGGATTTGTATCTGCACATTCTCGGTGATGTCGTGTGTTGCCAGATAAGAATGAAAGCTTACCTCTGGCTTTGTACAATTTGTGTGGCATCGCAGAACTTAACAATACCTCTCCTTGAAAATTGAAACGGTTTTAACCACTACAGTGCATAGAATGACAATATAGGAACAGCAGGCCTCTACACTTCTGCACACCACACGGGCGACGTATACACAGTAATGCAGCGATGATACTGCCACCTATAGCTGAATATCACAGCCAATAGTAATAGTAGACACGATCAAAATAAATGACACCACGCTGACTAGTGCGAGAACTTCAAAGTGGCATCGCCACCTACATTTTCTTTTTTGTGCATGTTCACTTATCGAGCACCTTCTTGCAGTAAGCAGGGCGTTTTTTCTATTATGTAAGAGTAATCTAACAATACAAGAAGAAAGGTTTTCCCTTTAGTGTTCTTTAATTAGGAGGTTTAATGACTGGTATTTGGTTCTGAATATTGCATAAATTAATTTCTTAATTCTGATTCAAACAATTACTTGTCTATTTATGTTACTCTTGCAAAGCACAGCTACACAAAATTGGCTTCCATGTGGCTACTCTTGTGACCCCACCCTTGTTTCCACAGGTAAATGACAAAACTACGCCTCTGTGTTCTGTTTCTGTGATGTAGTGTGAGGAACAAAGTACTATCAAATGGAGCAGCTTCATCAGGAATAACTTACTTGGAGAGTGATATGCCCGACTGGTTGATGATCTGCTCGTGGTGCAACACAGAATCATTCCACGGCACGTCAAGGAAAGCAAGAATGCGCTGCAGCCAGGGCTTGGGGTGCAACACCAGCTGTTCATAGTACACGGGCATGCATATGCTGGGCCCCAGCTGCTGGCACTGGTTGTACATGGAATACATAGCGGCGTTCCAGCGCTTCAGACACTGCCGGTAGTCGGACAGGTCGTAGCCTGTGATCGTCACCTGCACCCATGAGGAAGGCGAGTGCATAAGCAATATTCATGCCACAGCAAGATGATTAGAGCCTGTGGCGTACAGGACATAGTATGGTGAATCAAACATGGTGCTGATTTCAATCTATCCAATTATGCTGCCTTCTTAACAAGTTCATATTGAGATCTCTGAGAAGTCTGTTGCTGTTTCCATGGGAAAGTCTTCGACCCTGCCATGCTTCTCCATATTAGTGTTTGCTGAGTGTCCATGTAGCCTTGATTAAGCGTAAATAAAAATGAACTCAATCTAAAACTCAGATGACAATTTCAACTTCCTCAATGTTCAACGTAATTTCAGCTAGAGTGGGCATGTGGGTAGGACATCAAACTTAGCATAGTGTGCGTAAAAAGACAGGTTCAGTCGCTATAAATGAATAAGTTCACAATCGAACAGATTTCAGATGCACAATAAGATCCTGCTCAATACAATACAAATTTGCTATGCATTACACGAAAGCACACAAAAACAAATTTAAAAGAGGTATAGACAGTGGGTACAAGGAGTCGAAAAGTTTGTTCGTAGCCGGAGCTTGTTGTTATGCGTCCTCTGCCGTTCGCTTTTCAGCTTTCTTTCTCTTTGATGCATTTCTATGCGACCCTGGCTCAAAAAATCGTTTTTCTTTCTTTTTTTCTGAATGCCCGTCAAACCAACACCTCGTTCCGACGCACGGGGAATGCCGTGCGTGTTTGTGTGAGCGGTTTCACAAATTTCACGAAGAGTCCTTGCTCTGGCCACATGTCCCGGGCACTGCTGACACCATCAAGCTTTCAACACAGATCCAACAACCAGATTTCTGCTGGCGGCTTATATTGATGGGAAACTTGGTTCACCCTCAGGATATTTTTACTGCGGCAGAGTACCTTTAGTTTACAGAAGGATTGCCTAAAGTGATCATGCTAAAAAATAAACTTGCCAGTAAGCATGCTTCCCTGTCAAGTTACTTTCGTTATGGCAAAGCATTTCACTTAACACAACTTTGTCCACAACAAGAGTAACCAACGAGCTTGTGCTCGAGAACTATACTCCCCGGCAAGTGTGCTTCACTGTCAGACTACTTTTGTTGCGGGAAAGCATATTACATAACACAAGCTAGTCTACAACAGGAGTAACCAACGGGCTTGTGCTGGAAAGCTATACTCCCTGACAAGCGTGCTTCACCGTCAGGATACTCTTGTTGCGAGATAGCATTTCCCTTAACACAACTTAGTCCACAACAAGAGCAACCAACGAGCTTGTGCTAGAAAGCTATACTCTCCGGCAAGCGTGCTTCACTGTCAGGCTACTCTTATTGCGGAAAAGCATCTCACTTAACGCAACTTAGTCCACAAAAAGCGTACCCAACGGGCTTGTGCTGGAGAGCTATATTCTCCGGCAAGCGTGCTTGACTGTCAGGCTACCCTTGTGGCAGCAAAGCATCTTACTTGACACAAGTTAGTCTACAACAAGAGTAACCAACAAGGTTGTGCCGGAAAGCTATACTCCCCGGCAAGCGTACTTCACTGTCAGAAAACTCTTGTTGCGGAAAAGCATATTACTTAGCACAACTTAGTCTACAAGTGTTACCAACAAGCTTGTGCTGAAGAGATATACTCCCCCGCAAGCTTGCTTCACTGTCAGACAATTCTTGTTGCGGGAAAGCATGTTACTTAACGCAACTTAGTCCACAAGAGCAACCAACACGCTTGTGCATGAACGCTATACTTCCCGGCAAGCGTGCTTCACTGTCAGGCTACGTTTGTTGCGGGAAAGCATCTCATTTAAGGGGGGATGCTACACCTTCCAAAAACTCTTTTATTTTTGCGAGTACCTCAGTCAAATTTTGAGAGCCTATGTAGATTTTACTGCTGATTTCAAAAATCTAATTCTTGTTTTGCTGTGACAATTAGTTTTAAAGATATAATGAACTGCGACTTTTTCAATTAAGGCCTAATTAGCTAATTAACTGTAACTTGGATATTGATGTGCAACCTATAGAACCAATTCGGTATGTTCACAGTGTGCAATAAAGTATAAATCATTGTTCTGGGCTATTTCGAAGCAAAGTTGTGGGATGTTCAATATGACATGAAAAGTTTCCCCATCTACACTTGAAACAAAAGATCCATTTAGAGAATTTTCTCCAAAAATTATTACAATAAAACTTACTTTACGACACATCCCCTGCATTTATCTTCGAAACAAAAAAGAAATCGTAATGATAACCCAGATAGAACAAGAGATATTGCTCCGGCATAATGGGAAGCACATGAAAATTGTCGTTTTGAGAAATCGAGAAAAAACGTGGGCACACATTTTTATTGCAGAAGATGCAACAAGACAACCTCAAAACGCACCAGAAGCATAGTGTGAATGCATTCTGTGCTCATGCCTCCTCTTCACTAGCTTCCGGAGTTCCAATGAGGCTGTTCTTTTCTTGTTGGAGACAATGCTGCGACGGTGGTCTTTTTCTCTCGCTCTCCTGGCACCAGTACTTGTCGCATTCATGTCCATTTCACCTAAGATTGCCGTTGCAGAATTCAAATTGCCCGTGTTGAAGCGCAGCACTGCTTCTGCAACAGCTGCTTCAACAGCGAACAGGGACGCATGGTGCTCCTTGGGGGCCAAACTCCAGATTACCGAATGTAGGCTCTCGTTGGAGTTCTGCGTTTTGCCGCGTGCGCACCTCTGAAGCAGGGCTCTTTCCGAAAGCCGGGTATAAACCGGTAGTAATGCCTCTGCCACGTCTTTCGGTAGATTGTAGGCATGCCTGGGGTCGGGCTCACCCTTTGCTTTTGCGGCATTGTGCCGACACCATGAAGTTTCACCAGCTGGGCACAGACTGTGGTCCGAGCATTAATCAGTGGAGGTGACGTGGCGGTATGTGGCCATCACAGCCTTTTGCATCTCGCCCACGTCACCTTCATGCGATTTCAGAGCCCGGCCATAATATGTGCTCAGCCTGGTGATCAGCTCACCTGTGAGCCTGCCTTTCCCACCAAGGCCTCTTTTCCCATCGCACTTTTGTTTCTGCACCAGGTTTCTCAATGCGGTGCCCATCCGTTTCTGTACATGATTAATACAGTCTTCCTTCTGCACGTCAATGTAACCATACACCTTGGCGTCTTGTATGGCGCAAAATGTCCTAGAGTCTCCATCAGACAGCATAGTTGTGTAGCGCAGGCCATGGCGTTCAAGCGACCTCTGAAATAGAATTAGAGCCGCCTCCACTTCCATTTGCCCCGCTTTGCTGATCGTATTTTTTTGGCATTTGTGGTTAGCCTTCCATTCTTGATAGCCCTCACTACTAGGCTTTGGGCCCACCTCGCAGCCTAGGCAAAAGTTGGAAAGAACGACGTAGTCCAACACGCAGCCACTAAATAATTCGATAACTGTGCCCACGCCGATGTGGGAAGAATGGCCTCGCGTCTTCCACGTGCCGTCGTAGCTAACGGCAATATTGCCCCGGTGGCCGAAGCACAAGTCATCATAAATTGTTCTAACCTTTTCCGCACATTCGCTCATAGCGGACTCAGCCGCTCGCGTTGCAGCGGGTGCCAGCGTGTTCTTCAAATGCCGCTGAAACGTCTTGTGGTGCATACCGCGGTGTGAGATGCCCATTGTTGCGAAAATATCGTTCATTTTCGTTTGGCCGTTGCCGGTAGCCACCATCGCCCTCGAAGCGAGAAGATTTACTTCAAACGAATTGCACGTTTTCGTGCCGTTCGCGCGGGGCAAGTCCATTCATTCGCGATCTCGCCGCACCTTTCACACTGCACTAGCACTTTCACGGCAAGTCCGTAGTCCCGATCCCCTCTGACGATCGTAGCCGGTCCGTGGCAGGCTTTGCAACACAAGGCACCCATTATCGCGTTTAGGATATCTAGATGCATAAGCAGATAAGGAGCAGCGTGGTCCGAGTCCTGTGCGGTTGCCTCGCTACAACTCGCGGTGAAAAAGTCAATTTTCCGTGCAGTTGCTGGCGCCGATGAAAGCCGGTCGAGCGTCGCTTTCTCTCGGGCATGATTTTCTTCAACTTCGGCGTTTGTCACCACCTTGGCGTCGATTCGTAGTCGTCCGGAGTTCGCTTCACCGTCATCGTCGTCGGAGGCAACGCGCTCGGTCGCACCATCGCTGAACGGCCGCGGAGCGTCGACACATCGTTCGTCGGAGTCAACCAAGGGCTCTGATGACTTCGTAGACTTTCTCCCACGACCTTTGCGTTTCCTGCGACCAAATGCGTGCACGGTCCGATACTTTTTTGCGTTTCCAGGCATGGCGATACGATCAGAAGCTTCAGAGTGCTCTGCCGATTTCGAGGCGTCACAGCGGTAACCCTTTCAAAATGGCGTCGGGTCGCGTATCCAGGCGCAAGCCGCGAGCTTCCAGCCAACCGGAAAGCGCCATTTCAGTCACGTGCGCCGTTTAGCCAATGGCAGTGAGCGCGGCTTTTCGTCTTTGAGGCCCCGTTTTTCGAGCCGAGGAAACGCTCAATGTTGCTTACTGAATAAAAAAAAAAAACAGCTGAAAACGCGTTCTTTCAAACAAGACCAAAATGGCGCCGATCGAGCGCGTAGTTCCCGCGTATCGTAGAGCCGAAACCTGCGCTATTCCCCTCAATTTAAAGGGCAGGACGCCCGTTTTCGGTTTTTTAAAGTTGAATAACGATAAAAGTTGATGGTATTCGGCTATGAAATTTTGTAAATAGGTGCGCAATGATGTCGGGAACGCGAAAAGAAGGTCCGCGAAAACTCGATTTTTTGGCTGATTTTCGGTCCCGAAGTGCCGCGTCCCCCCTTAACAGAACTTGTGGTGTTATGCATTGGCACATTCGGAACACTTCCGGTAATACTTTCTTCTGCTCCATGCAGAGCAAGTCAATTCCATTGGCGGATTTAGGGTGCTCTCTGTATGTTCCATTGGCAGATCTGGAACAGACCCGCCACGAGATCCACTCCACGGAGCAACTTTTTGTACTCCGCAAAAATCGGCGGATTCAACCGGAAGTCACACGCGTCCCGTGCCTTCAAACAGTGCTACGCTTGGGCGCGCCAACGAACACCACTCGCCTCACTTCGGAGATCACGTTTTGCTATTGTTGTGTCGCTGTGTTCAGCATGCCCACTCAAGCAAGAAGAGAGACGCGGACATTGCATTCCATTCTCACCCTGCGATTTGCTCAAAAAGGAGCACGTGTGCTCCATTGGTGGACTCCCTTTTGTTGCCCTCTGCCGCAGTGGAGTGCTCCGGCACAGAGTTCGTGGGTCACTCCGAATCGACCAATGAATGACGTCACTTGCCCACAACAAGAGTAAGAAGGGCTTGTGCTGGAGAGCTATACTCCCCGGCGAGTGTGCTTCACAGTTAGGGTACTTTTTGTGCGACAAAACATTTACTTTAAAACAACAGAGTTCCCAAGAAGAGCATAGAACAAGTTTGCGCTGGAGAGCTCAATTGGCCAGTAAGCGTGCTTCCCTGGTAAGTGCTGGAAACAGTACGAATACGAATGCGAATCGATGTACGGCTGCACGGGCCAACAGCCGCGTTCATTATCTTCCAACAGAATTTGAAGGCGATTTGCACGCCGCGAGGTCATAATACTTGCTGAATGTAGCCACATGGCTGCCGCGTCGGTCTGAAGGCCACAGCCAATATCAGCGCGAGAGTCATCTGATGTCACGCCTCTGGTGGCATCCGTGTCACTGGTGCATTTGTCACCGCTCCGATGGCACCAATCACACTGGCATTTGCCGATATCACAGTTGATGGCGGCATGCAAACATTGGCTAAACATTGCTTCTGATATGTAACAATTTATGACTAAATAAAGTGACGTTAGAAGTCTGCCATTTGTGCAAGGCGACGACCATTTTCGAAACACTAAAAAAATGTCCAGCCGCGACGGAAGGCCTCTGCACAAGTAAACTGTGGCACCAGCCGTCTCAGCGAACCGGCTCGCTTCACTTCTTTTTTTGGAATTGATGTTGAGGAGGCCGAGAAAGCCAACTGCATATTTAAACGCGTTACATGAAAGTGCAAGTCTTAATCACGCTGGCAAAAGTAAGTGCTCTATGATTAGGGTGCGTTTGATTGCGAACGTTAGCGACAGCGTATGCTGGCTAGGCCTACACTCGGAGCCGTGCGAACTATTACGATGTCTGTCGCTCACGAAGGTGTAGCTTTAGTGACAATCATATATAATGAAGCAGGGTAGCGCAAGTGTGATTTTACTCTATCAAGCGGGCACTATGTGTTGTGAACGTGCATACCAAGGCACCGGATATTAACAGTGCCTCAAGCTGATAGGTCGCCCACTGCATGTATCTCGAATCATCGTACGCCACGTGGGGAGTCGAACATGAGATCAGACGCCGAATCGCACCATGTGTCTAGCACTTTAGGCTACTCTCAGTGCAGTAATTCGCTTCTATTATTACAGTGAAGCGCAAAGCAGGAATGGATAACAGGCTTTTGCTGGCGGCTTATTTTCACCAGAAAGAGTTATTCAACATTTGGCAGTACAACAGAGCATTTCAATCAACACAACGTAGTCCACTACAGGACGATAAACCAGGCCAGTGCTGAAATTTGGTTCATCGGCAAGCGAGCTTCGCTGTGCGGCTATCTTTAATGCGGCGAAGCATCTTTTTTACCAGAACGTACTTTAGTTGTAACAAGTCCGGGCAAAAGTTTGTGCATTCTGCCTTTGAGACAGTGCAATTGAAACGAATGAATAGAAATGTTTTTTAGCACACGCACACATACAATCACAAAAACAAGCACGTACGCGCATACACGCATAGAACTCGAAAACGGCACCACACAAAGATCTCTGCCAAGTATATTCGAACGCGCAAAGAAACTTGTGAATCAAACACCACCTCTTTTGCAAACGTGAAGTGAGCTTAAGTTAAAGTTTCACGCCCCTGGGTGTGTTCCAATACTCACCATAGACGGCTAAATAGACAACTAAGTTAAGAGCGGCTATCTTAAGTACCATTTAAATTCCCACGTAGCCGAAAAAATAGACAGCTTCAATCGTAGACAAATGCGAGACATCATAGACAAATACGATGCAAGCTACTTTGCTGTCTAAACAAAATGTTGGCTCAGCGAATTGCTCCGATAGTTCGGATCTTGCCAGAATAGTCGTTGGCACACAAACACTTTTCTTCAAACCTTCAATGTGAGTAACGTTCAAATTTTTCTTAGATTGTAGCACGACATGAGCTAAAAAAATGACAGCTACGTTTCTTCATCTTAGCTTTCTCTTCTTGAAGCGAGGTGGCGCCTAATCGCGTAGCAGCTGTAATTTCTCGGATAACATGGGCTCGATGCTGTCTGCTTAGCTGTCAGCGTAGATTGTCTACGATGCGGTCTAGAACTGGAACACAGCCCCTGGCCCCTTTCGTAAGCTTAATAACATAACAAAAGCAGGAAAACGTGGGCGGCACACACCTTTCGCGTGATGATGGAGTGGACGACTGCCCGGCCGTCACGTATCATGAGCAGGAACTTAGCCTGCGGGAACAGCTTGTGCAGATAAACGGCGGCGCGCAGCGTGAACGGGTCCTTGTTGCAGAGCCGCGGCGCAGGCTTGCCATGCCTCACAATTACCTCCAGGATAAAAGCCGTCATGGCAGCGTCCATAACCTGCGTACAAACGGGCAGAGAGCAAGGACGTGGTTTCATCTCTAATTCAATTCGTCTATTATTCAGAAGAAGACGTATACATCAGCTTTTCTCTAAAGGCAGGACTCCGTAACTCACAGAGGAGTCATGAAGAGGGTTATGTCGTATCCAGGTATACAAACATTAGAGCACGCAAGAAATTAGTTTACGATGGTAGAATGGGCCATTACATTGAAACCTTCCACACAGAAACAGTAGAAGTCGGTCCCCCTGGGACATTGCAAGCACTCTACCATAGGTAGAGTAGAAGCCCGCGTGACGGTAAAAATCAGACGAACTGCCGTTTAGGTTGCATGAACAATGCTTCAGGCTCCCCCCCACTTCATTCAAGCATTTAAGACTTATTCATTGCATAGCAAACATTAAATCAAAATATCCATTTCATAACAAAATAGCAGGCAGACGGTTAAGCCTCGACACCAACGCAAGCCTCACTGATGCCAAAGTTTCTGTTGCTTTGTGCTGGCTGTTAACAAAACACGAACTGAGCGCGTAAGCCTGCGTGTGTAGCATCTGTCATGTCACTGCACTGCAGTGATTTGAGAGGCGAAGGAGAACTGAACCCATTCTCCCTTATGACGTAATTACAAAACTAAATTTTTCCCAGGACAGGTGATATCCTTGTGAGAATGGAGAAGGAGAGTAATTAACACGACAGGCGAAGGAAGCGCTTTGGACGAGATAAATGGTGTTCAATAAACTCGCCCGAGCATCGCTCTCCTTGTGGGAGTCGGCAGGTTCAGCTCAAATGGACCAACAGATGTGAACTTCATTTCTAGGTGTGCTGCTGCTCAATAAATCAAAGACAACAGTGCATTCTTCAGATAAAAGAAATCAGTGAATTTTTTCTGAAAAGCGAACAAATAAGTATACTAGCCTTTTCCATATCTCTCACCGTCATTTTTCATGCACCACGAATGTACTTCATATCGAAGTCGCCCAGGGCATTTGCGTTCGATTCAATATTCATATTTGCTGTTTACGCATAAAATGAACAATCGGTGCCACCTGGACCATTAAATGTGAAAAGATAAGAAGCATTAAATTATCCATAAGTCAGTAACCGTGTCCTGTACAATGGCACAAATGTGATGTTTCCATGGCGCAGTACATGCAGGAAATCTGAAAACCCAGTATGCGCATATGCCTGCTAGGAGGGCTTAAGCGTTTTCTCAGACTTCGTGAATTTTGACTACACACGTAGAAATAGGGTTTCGAAATAAGGTGCTCCACAGCAACTACGTAGTGTGCCTGGCTGCGCTGCACATAATGAAGTTCATGCACCCCGTTTTTTCGTGGAAACAAACGGAGGCCATCAAGAGAGACAAAAAGAAAGAACTCACGTCGTCGGTGATGCCCCCCTCGATGAGCCGCTGCACCTCGGTGGGGCTCTTGGACCACTGCTGCTTGAGCGAGAGCAGGCGCGGGATGATGCGCGTTTCCTCGCCGCAGCGCACGTCTGGATGCGCGTCCAGCAGCACGCGTATGAGCGTCGTGCCGCTGCGCGGCATGCCGCCGATGAAGATGAGCGGCATGTGCCTGTCGTAGTGGATCTTCTCCATGTTGCGGCCCCACACGAAGCGCTGCGTGATGAGAGAAAAGATGACAGCCATCCCCTCGAGTTACGGAAAGTCAATTCACGCACTTTTGCAACTCTCCCTGGAGTAAGGGCTATGGTCACGGCATGTCTCACTTTATAGGTAGTGATATCGCTAACGCGCTCATCGTTGAAGTCAGCATAATTATCAGCAGTTTATTTCAAGCTCACTGAAGCCCGAACACCTCCGGCGAGTTTTGACAACACGAAGTCTATTAAAAGTCTGCAACACTTGCATATTCACAACTTACACATCCACTGCAATGACATTAGAACGATTCGGTTACTCGTCAACATCGAGGAACAGCGCGAGCATTTCAATGTGAGATATCTGTTCATCAATTTTCCCTTTCTAGTGCTGACACATTTATTCAGTGTTATACTCGACCTAACCAATCACACCAACATGGCCTCTTTGATCACGGCATGCGTATCCAAGTTAAGAAGGTTATCATGGCATTCACTAGCTTGTCTTGCGCTGTTACCCAAGATGAGGCATAACCTACTTCGCAGCGTCTACTGTCAAGTTTCCTCGGCAGATCAGAGCAAATACTTTGTCACTTAAAAGGACACTAAAGAAAATAATGAAATGGTTTACATTGAGAAATTTCGCTTTGAAAACTCGATAACGTCATCATCGAGTAACAGAGATTTGTCGAAGACACTCCTCATAATTGAGGACATCTGAACATGGTGCCATCTCTCGGCGGCCTGCCATATCTGAGTAGAAAATAAGTGAGAAAAATCATCTCTCTTGAAAAAAAGCTTCTTATCAAAACCGACTACGGGTTATATGTAGCAGAGACCGAAAGGTAGAATTTGGTGAAATAGCAATATCGCGATACAAAGCGTGTGGTTTCCCAAGGCAATTGAACACCACCTATAAGAAAATAAGAAACACATGGGGTCACATCGTTACATACCAAACCCTTTGGGAAGCCACGCAGCTTGTAGTGAGACACCGAAAATTTGCCAGAATGCTCAAACAAGTCTCTGCTGTATAAAACCAGAAGTCATTCTTGATAACTGTAGGTTTCCTTTTTTTGTGAGATATTTTTTTTCTCCCATTTCTAGTTCAGTCACGACAGGCCACTCCTGGGACTGAGGAGAGATGGCACTACGTGCACATGTCCCCTAGAGTGCCTCGATACCCGCTCCTCCGCTCAGAGTGAAGACATCTGCGGCGGCCATTATCCATTATCTCTCCCACTGCATACAGGTTTTGCTCTGACGCGTAGTGGCCCCAGCTCAACGCGAATGATTGTAGCCCCTAGAAACTTAAAATTTCAGCTAAACATGCCAAACAAAGCTGGCACGTGAGCCCTACAGCTTGGCGAAGATGCTGTAGGTTGCATGGTGGAGGGAACAGTACAAAAGGTTGCAGCACCCTGAGCGGGGGCGCACGCATCATGGTACCTTAATGTCCCCAAATCCCGGTCATGTTTAAGCACTTTTTTTCTCCTTTCGTACCAGCGAGCATGCTGAAAGCTGCCCAGAGCGGGTGGAGGTAGACGAGAAGCTACGTCCGTTCGTCATCGCGCGTCATGACCTTGAGGCCCCCCACCGCTTTTTTTTTTTTCAAGACTATAGTCTTTCTTGGGGACCTTCGGCGAAAAAAATTTGGTCTGTCTTTCTGTTTGTCTGTCTGTACAACTGTCTGTTTGTCCACCCTTAACGATACCTCAAACGGCACCAACGAATACCCCAAACGGCCGACCCCATCCACAGCGCCCACCAATATTGCTCAAGATTTTGCGTTCATACTTATGCGATTGTCAATTAAACAGCAATTATTGCGCATATTCGAGGCACCATAACAACACTTCAATATTCTGTATGCATGTCTTTTTACTAGAAAAGGCATACATAAGTAATTCTAAGGATCGTAGCGTTTATCACGCTGCGCTGACAATGCAACGCTTGCACGAAAAGGCGAGGGTTTGCAACGCTTTACTAAGACGACACGGTGGCGGCACCTACCCGTTACCTTGCGTTCTACACCTTATCACCTCCGAGACGGGCGCGCGCGCCACACGCTTTGTTTTTCAAGATAAGTACTGCCAGATAGAGCTCGTGTCTCACGTGTGACGTGCCTTGATGCACTCGTTTGCCTCCGCTGCACGCTCGAGGCACTCTAACGCAGTGCCTTCAGAATACCATTCACCGATTTTCTTGCACAGAACCACAAATAAACGTTTTGTTCACTCCCTCCAGACGCAAGACAATTGTCTTTCGACGACATTTGGAGTGTAACATGCAGATCCGGCACCATTTTTTTATCATACAGCTCACTTTCAGGGTGATCACGAGCGAGCACGCATGCACGTGGCAGCAGCACGCAGCGGCCGCGCTAACTGCGCGGCTCACGACGCTAAAACTAGCCAATGGCTGCAGACATTGCGTTTATGGCGTGGTCGTTTGAGCTCATATGGTATCACTTGTCGAGAAGAATGCGAGCGACTTCTAGATCGACTATGAGAATTAGTTGTAAATTTCACACTGCGTGCTGTGCTATAATGTATCGCTATCGTGTTCTCGGGAGCTTTGACAGCCAATCGGCTGTGTTTTGGGGGCATACCGGGAAAATGTTGCGGGGCCCTTTCAAATGGACCATTGGGTCAGTTGGTGATTCAAAACGAGTCGAGCTTTCGTATAAGAAAAAGCCATAGCAATGGGAACAATGAAAGGGTTCACCGACCTCTGGCGGGACGTATGTGAAGTTCAAGTTGCCCGATCGGCACGAGCCGAGGAAGGTGTAGCAGAGGAAGGCGGCGAGGAGGCAGGCGGCGCACAGCACCACCCAACGCCGGGTGGGCCTGGGCAGCAGCACGGTGCTGCGCATTGCCACGGGTCAGTGGCAATGTGGGACCGGGAAGGAAGAGGAAAGCGCCGAGCTGCGCTGGTCTGCTACCTCATGCTACCGGAAACCACGGGAGACGGGGCAGGCGCGGCACACGGGCTGGCTGCGCAGCCGCTGCCACACGGAGTCCCGCTGCAAGTGGACAGAGATAAATGCACATGTAAGTCAGGCATACAAAGTGAAGCACAGCATTCGTTAACACTGATTCAGGATTACCATGTAGTGAATGTCCTCGAACGTCTTTTGCGGGCCTTTTTTCGCGAATAACGTCGCACTTTCAGCGCAGCCTGAGAAACACTACCGTCTTTAGAATTACGTATTTATGTATATTATAGTAGAGGAACACGCCACTTAATACTTGGGTATTGATGCTGCGCCTCAGATATGCGTAATATTTGCTTTTTGATCAAGAAAGTTCATAAATATGAATGCAGCCACCCATTCAATAATGGCTGCGCGCTCTGCAAGCGCTTAAACTTTGGCCGAGTGGCTGAACCGTGTGACAGACTGACAGACCAAAGTTTCTGCCTTCAGGTATCTAAAAAGAAGCAATATTGTCTTTAATAACAATTTTCGGTGTATCACCATCCAGTAACCACGACATGGTTATGAGAGACGTTGTATTAGAAGGCTCCAGAAGTGTCAAACATCTGCGTTTCATTACTTTGAGACTAAATTAAAGGCCACGGACCTCGCATTTCGCCTCCATGTAAATCCGGTCGCCGCAGCAGCGATTTAATGCGGCGACTTTCGGGTCAGCAGTCTAAGTATCATAACCAACAGACCCCCGTGGCGGTTATGAATACAAGGTACACGACAGCAGTTTGAAGGCGACCACCGTGGCCATTATAATAAATAAAATAAACGCATGGAAGTACTAAAAAAGGGCGGTCTTTCTCGTACTTCGCCAGCCAGTACTTCCCTCTGGACATCTTTTCGAAACACCCAGACAACCACTTGGTGCGCAATAAACACAATTCTATGTGAAATGACTTCGCCTCTCACCACAGCACTGTGCCACACTACCTCTATTAAACTTTTTTCAGATTACTGTTCCCAATTAATGAATAAAATAAATAAGCGAATCGGACATCTTATGTCCCCAAGTTTCCTGTAAAAAATGTTAAGCACGTTCAAGAAGCATTTGCGCGAGAGTATGGTACTACACTAAATCGAATTCCTCGTCAACGCAGATAGAGATGGCTCTAAACAGTTTAAAAGAACGAGTAAATATATTATTTGAGGCGCTTGTAGCGTTATCCACAAGCTGCAATAGACTGACTGTCCATCCGGCATGCTTCTCCAGGATCCTTGAAGCACGCATCAAATAGAAATAAGTACTATTATATAAGAACCAATCTTCAATGGTAGCTAACAAAAATACTTTTGTTAATCAGCGGCTCTTCATCAAAGTAGAACTCCCCGGACTTCTAGCAACTGCATTCATAACGAAGGCTTCCGCAAAACGTGGTTATACCATCGCCGAGGGAAGTACAAAGAGACGCTCGCAAAAAGATGCCGTACAAACACATCGCTTCCGTTGAATGGCTTCTGCGGACACAACAAATGAGAGCTATACCATGATGACACGAGTCTATCCACACGCAGGCTTCCGCTTCTTGTCTCATTCGCAACGGCATCCTTTGAAATGCTTCGCCGCTGACTGCGAAGTTCGCTGACTGCGAAGTTCCGGTTGCGAAATAATTTTCAGCGGATACAGTCATCTTTCCAAAACGATTTTTTAGTTTTTCTTTTGCATTGTTTTTGCTTAGATGCACTCAATGTCCGCAGTCAACGGTGCTGTTGCTGCGACATACGCAATAAACAGACGTTCATAGGGCGTTATTTGTCTATGACGATGACGCAAGACACCACGCAAATATGAAAGTACGACAACTCCAGTCTCAGCCAATATAGTAACGGCTGCTTCCCTTGACACAGCGACGTCGAAAACAGTCGAACACAGCCGCACTGAGAACGACGACGATACATAACTGGTGTAGGCAAACAAAAGTCTCCATTTACCTACGCGGAATAAACCCTAAGTCCCGTTTTTTTTGTTTAAGTCTGCACCCAATGAGAAGTCTTGTTTGCGGTTTATCAAGTTACACGAATCACCGTTAAAAAAACAAAAAAAAAACTCTAGTACAAAATAGGAAAGAGACAAAGGGTCAGCGCAATATATTTAGTCTTTCACGTGTACTTAACTTGCTCGTATACTACGGTTTTAGCAAACATATGCCGGCTCCGAACCAGCTCTTTTATAAATTTCGTATCGATGTTCTAATGCTTTTGCTCGTGCTACACCTCAGAGACGCCTAATGCAATCAGCCCTCCAGAAGCTCGGTATCCTCTCGATATACCCAATGAATGCCACCACACGACGAAGCAGGGATAAGTAAAAGCGCACAAAAGCTACTGCTCATAGAGCTGGAGACTTCGTTTGACTTTGTAATCGCGGCTGGAGCGTAAAGCACAGAGACTGCTGGCCGATTCAGCTCAGCCGGTGTCATGAAAACAATGAAGCACGTTTTTGTACACCAATACAGAAGCGACGACAAAAAAAAAAGAAAAAGAAAAGAACGCATAAGATGAGAAAGTTCCACGAATAATATGGTGATTTTTCCACAACTTGAGGAGCGATGCGGAGAAAGAAAATGAGGAGTGATGCGGAGAAACATGAGGAGCGATGCGGAGAAAGAAAATCAGGGAAAGGCTGGGAGGTTAAATTTGATTCCAAAAGATAGAAAAACAAACAAAACCGAAAAATAATACCGGGCAAACGTTCTTTTTTGTAATATTGTTCATTTTTCTTTGCACTTTCCGAATCTATCAATGTGCACCAACCCGACCTGAGTGCTTACTGTGTTAACTATACCTACCTTACACGTAATGAAGGGAAGATGATACCAGTACAAAACGAAAGAGGCGAAGCGATTCTGTAGTTTATCCAGTAGCAGTTGTAAAACAGTACAGCGTCCACCTACGATGCGGGAGGTATACTGGGTTCAATTCTCAGGACCACCGCGAGCAAATCTGTTTTTCAACTGGGTGAAAGGTGCGCGCCGACATGGCGCTCGGCTAAGCGGGCACTCGTGTCACGAGATGGCGACCTCTTCTTTCCGCTTCCTTCTATCCTTCAGTCCCCATCCCACACCTTCTCTTCCCCCCTTTCTCCTTTCCTTCCCTATTTTTTCCTTTGTTCTTTTTTTAAGAAGTGTGCCCTTAGGCGTAATTATTTTTTATTTACTCATTCCTTCCTCCACTTAATCATTCACTCACTCTCTCTAGACACTTCGCCATGCTCCCTTATGAATCGAAATAAATAAACAAACAATCAAAATCCCTGCCTTTTCCCAAGTTCGATGCAATATCAACAAGACGCGTCGTTTCTATATTTGGAGAGTCAAGTATGTCACCGTCAAGTATCACCAAAAAATTAAGTGTACGCTTCTGGGCGGACGAGTTGCGAAGCCGGGCTCATCGATACACGAATGGCTTCTGTAAAATGTCGGCCGTCAAGTCCACTCAAAGCACACTGCCAAGTCTCCTACTCTGGCGCTATTTATCATTGATTTGATGACTTGATGATTGATATGTGGGGTTTAACGTCCCGAAACCACCATATGATTATGGGAGACGCCGTATAGTGGAGGGCTCCGGAAATTGTGACCACCTTGGGTTCTTTAACGTGCACCCAAATCTGAGCACACGGGCCTACAACATTACCGCCTCCATCGGAAATGCAGCCGCCGCAGCGGGGATTCGATCCCGCGACCTGCGGGTCAGCAGCCGAGTACCTTAGCCACTAGACCACCACGGCAGGGCTGGCGCTATTTATCGAAGTGGGAACATTGAAGCACTGAAAATAATTGATAGCATCCTACACAACCGAACTTAGCAAGAACACGTCGGACGCATGCTGGCAAGGCTAATGTTAATATGTTTTCATGTAGCAATTTTGACTCGATGTAGCAATTATGACTCAACAATATTATAATAGAGCTACGTCACAGAAATTGTACCAAGACAGCATGATGCACACCAAGGCGCTTACTTACAAAAGCACACGCAGACCTTGCATATTTTTGGCACAGATGCAACTTTCGAAACACAACTACTGATACAGGTACTACGAAGAGCATATAAAGTAAGGCCTCAAAAATAAAACAAAACCTATCGTGCGGAACATGTTTCACTAGGCGAAAACAAAAATGTATGAAGACATCTGTCGACTCACGCATGTATACACATCGCGAATATGACAAAACAAGTCGTAAAGACGCTGAGTCGTAAGCGGTAATATGGCAGGAAAAAAAAAAGACCAAAAGACCAAAAAGGCCGCATATACGGCTATCGGTTGTTATATACACACTGCAACAAAACAGTGTTCGAAGCGAAGGCATAAAAACGTCAAGACTGGTGTGCCCGTGCACGGCGGCGAGCTTATTGAATTGCAAAAGCGGTGGGCCGACCATTGGCGACATGTCATTCCTGCTCCCCCCCCCCCCCCTTTCAGCGTCTCCAACGAGGCATACCACCACCGCTGCCGCTCGAACTACATTTCAGCCTAAAAAATCGGCGAAATTTTTTTTTCTGGGTGGCAGGCACGCAAGCTTCTCGCTTCGGAGGTGCGTTGGCTTTCGCGGTCAAGAAGGCACAACCGAGGCGCGAGAAAGTCGACGCGAACGCGCCAACTCACCCGCGCATGCGCTTACTTTCGGGCGGTTCTAGCCTTTTGCGACTCGCCTTGTGATCGACTGTATTACAAATGCGCGAAATTCAGATAACTTCAGATACACCTATATATATAGAATTCTCGTACACGAATTTAAATAACATTATTTGTCATAGGGACCCCTTCCACAGCTCGTGCTGAGTTCTGGGGTCCTAACCGTATAAATATTACCCATTGTACTCCATTTTTGTTACGAATAATAATAATAAACTGATTGATTGAAGGAAATGAAGACTAAATATAAAGCCCCTGAATTCTCAACTAAACTAGGGCATATTTTACAGAAATGATTGCAACAACGTATATAGTTTTCTAATCATGGTTCAGTCAGTCATATTACATTTGCTCAGAAGGCAAACTCACCGACCTTCTCACAATACATGAGATAGTTATGTGCTGACAGTGAGCGTATCTTAGAAGGTTAAAAATATTTCGAATTTTCTACCAAAACGCCTCACGCCCGGCTAACATCTCGATAAACACTGCACCACCTTCACGAAAAGCATCATGTGTAGCAGCTGGAGTACTTGAATCACAAGCGATATACACGCAGGAACTCTGGGCGACAAGAATGGTTCATTTACCATTACCTCAGAGTTCGTAGTCTCTATAGATTGCCAACGCTACACAGGAATGGCCAAAGTAAGTATGGCTCCAAGTGAGGACGTCTTGTCGTGAAGGGTTATAGACGCAACGCGAAGAGACGTCAGGAAAGAGCCCTGACATCAGCTTTGTTTTTCTTCCACAGTCACGCAAAACGCGCAACACGAAACTATACAGCGCACCACGAACAAACGCGCACGAGAGAAACACCCCACGCGATAAACAACTGAAAACAAACAAAAGACGCGGTACTGGAAAACGTCATACGCAATAAAAACGCCTTATGTTCGTGAAGATGGAATATTAAAGCGATAAACCGTGCTCGAAAAGGTAATGTGCCGGAGCCGACACTTCGGCGATCTTGGTCAGCAAAGCAATCATGCAGCCATGACGAAGACAACTTTTGAAATATCAAAGCGTTGGCTTCAGAAGCGGTTCTTCTTCGGACCATGTTGACCACAACTCACATACAGGGTTGCCACTTTTTATCGAACAAAAACTGGTCCTTCGACCGAGGGTGGGAGAGGGGGTACTCTCATGAGAAATTAAATTAATATGTATTTGGCATGCAGTGATATTTACCGTACTATTGGTTATAGTGAACCAAATAAACCTGCTATACAAAAAAAAACAGCACACTTCATGAGCTAACCTACTACTATAATTGCTGGCATAAAAATCCTCATGGCTAGAATAACGCTCCGCTTACTGCTCCGAAAAAACAAAATTAACACCATCTCCTCAAAGGGAACCCTGATGGGATGCGCAGCAGCAGCGTTGCGCACAGGTGGCGCCACGGGTTGAACGGCGCTAACGCTGGTGCCGCAGTGAGGGCTGGAAGATTCGTTTTAAGCAATGGTTGTCGTAAGACTTGTAGGTGACACGTAAACATGTGTCAACGCGTACGTTATATAAGTGCGCGTCATGTTTATTGCGCGTGAAACGACGAGTCGGCGTTGTAGCGAGCGGCAGGTGTTGCGAGCGATCGGACGAGACGGTAGCTGCGGGATCCGCGCCGAGCGCCTGGCAGGCGAAGGAGAGCGTGACGTCAATGCGCAGCAGCAGCGTCACCTACTTGGCACTGCGCCAACGCAGCGGCGCATTCGTACGGAGGGACAGCGTTACACTCAGGCTAGTTAGATGTGCTTCGCGTTTAAAAAACCGGTCAATGACGGCGGGTGCGGAGCGGCAACCAGCCCGCTGTCTAAAATAACCGGCCAAGCGGGTCTAAAACCGGACAGGTGGCAACCCTATACTCACATACTTCCATCAGAACGCATGCACGCAAATGGCCGACAGGAAAATCAGCTTACGGCAAACTTCGCGAAACGGCGCAGGCCGTACACGTAAGCAAATAGTCGAGATATGCTTCTCAGCAGTTGACTCTGTGTTTCATGGCGCTGGCACAGCTACAGCCCCACTTTCAATGAGTTAAAACGTCAGCAAGGCGAGAGACGACCGTTGGAGTGCCACCTCGAAAAGTTAACCGCATTTGTCCCATTGCCTAAACTGTGTGTGAGCGATCGGGCGCTGGAGTGTACCGTGCAAGCGTATACGTCCGCCTGAACGAAGTCCGATTGTGTCGGAAAGGAACAATGCATACATCGCCACGACGCAACTCCCTCGCACTGCATGCATGTGTGGGAGACAGAGATTCCCGCCCGCAGCTGTGCAAACACGACGCGGCGCCAACAACCAGCTTCACTAAATTTCCCCAAGCCACATTCGTCGCTTGCCGCTTGCACAAACAGTGCACGAGGCGCACAGAGGGACTGGAAGCTTATACACGCGCATCACATCGTCAAGAAGAGAGACTCGGCGGCCCGAGGGGATGTGACGAAGACGAAATCTTTGCGACAACACTGGTGACCTGCGCTCGCGTAAAGATGCGAGAAAAAAAAACAAAGAGAATTAATGCTAACATAAAAGGAAGACAACGCGAGTTTCTCGTCCCCAAAGACCGTAATAAGTTACATGCACACCATATACAAACGCGCCTCACTAGTCCTCGCAAACAAGCGGGCACTAAACGCTCACTCCCAACAGATTGAGCGCGCGTCGAGGGAGGAAATACGGGATAAGCGGGCGGGAATAGAAATGAAAGGGGAAAAACTAGAAGGAAACCTCGGCAATAGAATATCGTTGGACAAACAAGACCTACCAGTCAGCCAGCCCACGCTGCAGTTTCGGAGGCGCCCAGCGAAAGGAACCAAGTGCGTCCCTAATGACAGCAATCACAGCCCCGAAGCAACGAAGCCCCTATAGCCTCGTCGCAACACGCGGAAGGAAATGCTACAGTTCCAGCTTGGGTGCAGCGATTATGCGTACAAATACGACCACGCGCGGGCAATAACAGCAGACCGCCACCTCCTTTACTTAAGCTTTCCTTCTCGTCTTCTCTCTTGTACACTCCCACACCGCACGCTCAAGCAGTGCCCAGAGTTGTACACAAGACAGTTTCTTAAACCATTCTTGAATGGCTCGCCTTAATGACCTCTGTGACCGCGCCATGGGCATGAATGGCATTACTTCATTGCGAGTTCCTGATGGCGTTCATGCCACAGCTTTCTTTAATAGCGCCGTTTACTTAATGCAGGCTGCGGGCGTGATAAACGGTACAACGAAGGAAGACAATGCCGTTCCACCTATGGTGCTGTCCACCGCCGAAAGCCCCCTTTCCTTACCGTGCAAAGAACATCAGCAGTTCAAACGCGGAATATGGGCATAATCAGGCGGAACGGCTTTCCGTTTATGCACTAAACACCGTTGTTAGTACCCTAATATAGTGCACAGCGCATTACCTCATAAACCAGGGGCCAAATCCGTTGACATTTTAGATGCGGAGCATCTAATACTCTAGGCTTGTAGTGCGGCGCCGTCCGCAAGCTTCCTCCTCCTTCTTCCACCATCTGTGCATCCTTTCCTCCTCTACACACCGCGCGCGCTTCACTCCTCCACCATCTGTGCACCCTTCCTCCTCTACACACCGCGTTCGACAGCTGACGCGCGCATGCACCGTCACCCACCATCTGTGCCGCGCGCGCTTCTCCCCTTCGAGAACATTCTACAATTCTCCTGATTCTCCAGTGGACGCGCATGCACCGTCGCGCTTCGAGAACATTCAACAGCTGACAGTGCATGCGCCGTCGCGCTGTATATATACTCAAGGTCGGCGCTCGCACGCTCAGTTGCCGCTCGTCGGTTGGTTTGTACGGCGCGTCAACGTCCAAGGTCGCGGTGAAATGAATTCCAACGAATCCACAAACACAATGATCGACGTCCCTTCGACCAGCGCCGCCCTTTCGCATACGTGTGTACGTGTTCACTCATTTAACACCCCCTCCTACAACCACGTTAACCAATTTAGCCATCGACCCAAGTAAGTCGCAATTTAACACCCCATTTCACAACCACGTTAACCAAATTAGCCATCGACCCAAGTAAGTCGCACTTTAACACCCCGTTAACCAATTATATGCTCCGCATCCTCCTCAGTGTTCCCCCGAGGGAAGCTGCGGGCAATTTTTTTTTCTTCGTAAGCGCTTTCTGCAAATGGCATGCCTATTATTGGTTCGCTCTCGTTGACAGCTTCAGAACGGGAGAACATTGAGTGGTGCGACAAAAATGTCAAAATAGTAAGCGAAAGAAAATACACCGGTCTAACAAAGTAATACAAGCCTCATACCGTTTTCTCTTCTCATACACATGAACCACGTACGCGGATTACATCACATAACCTTAAAAAGAAAATGTAGTGGCCACGCGCATGCAGAAGATTAATCGTCGGAACGCTATACTTCTGGAAGTCATCACAACCTGAATGAGTCAAATACTGCACTACGGGTAACCGACCTGACAGTGGCGCCACATAGCTGCGCAGTTCCACGCTCAAAAACAAGTCAACCAAAACAACATTTGATAAACTATATACTATATACGTGCCTCCAAAGAGCACGCATGCCCACCTTAACCTGTTCTACCGCAGTTTACTATACTTCTCAGCGTAGAACTAATGCCTTACAAATTAACGTAACAAGCACTGCTCTTTTATACCGAGTTATTGCTAATCATCCTTTAAAAAATAATAATAAACTCTGCTATGCCGGGGTTTTGACACGCAAAGCCACAATATGATATTGAGGCACGCCGTATCGTGAAGAACTTCATATGAACATCATCTACCATCCATCTGAAGTTGTTTATTGTGCACTTAAGTCTAAGTAAGCGAGGTTCATATATATATATATATATATATATATATATATATATATATATATATATATATATATATATATATATATATATATATATATATATATATATATATATATATATATGCATTTTGCCTGCACTTAAATGCGGCCGCCATGGTCGAGAGTCGAACCCCGCCCACAAAAAGAAAAAAAAAAAAGGTCGTGCCGTTGTGCTACGATAGGCTTAGCTAGATACCTGCACACAAAATAGAACTTGTCGCCACGATAACGCTATTCAATGTGCAAATAAGCGCACTTCTTTAGCGATCGCAGGATTAAAAAAAAACAAAAAAAAACAGCTGGGGCTGAGCGTACAGCAGACCTAGCCGCGCATTCAAGCGGAGGACAACAAATTCACTCCCACACACGCATCTTTCTGCACGCGGCCTGCAAGTCGACGGCCAAGCAGCTCGGATTAGGGGGGATCTTATGCTAAGCAGCTCGCATTTACCATCCTAGTCTCATACGTGAGCACGCTCGGAGGCAATCTCGCTTCGCCGTATACACGGTCGTTCGTCCGCGCTTTTACAGCGCCACGCGGAGCTATGTCGGCGAAAAAGGCTCCCCGTAAATTAGCCCTGTTTACACCACTTTCGCGTACTTCTCTGCTTCGAATTCATCACGCGTCCCCGCGCTCCCCGCCGCCACTGGTGCAGTTCCACCGTGCGAGAGAGTTGAGCACAAGCCGCTGTGAAGAAGTGCGAGAAGATTTTAAAAAAACAACAACACAAGAAATGTAAGGTCCGCATCCCACTAACGCCTAAGCATCGGCCCGCACAGGCGCGAAGAACATTCCAACTTCTTGCCGCGCTTTTCTTTATGACCGTCTCAGTTTCTCACATTTAATTAATCAGCATGCTTCACACGTCGTGTACACCCGTCCTGGCGCCTACACGCAGTCGAGTTAAAAAAAAAAGAGCGATAACGAGATGGGAAGTAGTGCGAAAGCGGGAAACGATGACAGGCTATACGCGAAACGTGAGCAGCATGTCGCGGTGGATTAAGGAGGCGGAGCAGTTAGCACTCCCGCCTAATGCGGCTATTTGAGGCGCTTTCTAAAACTCGGGTCTACTAGTATGGCTCCCATATAACGGCTCTGCAAAACATTTCGTAATGCGCTGTGGGTCATTGTATTTTCTTTTTCATTTTTTTTTCTTTCTCACTCTTTTTATTCGTAGCACGCCTGACACTTTCTCTTTCAATGCATGTAGCTTAAGAAACTGAGACGTGCATGCAACTTGATGTTTAATCAGCAACCTCCTACCCACGTTATCAACGCGAAGAAGTCCACATCAGAAAGAACTACTCTATTTCATAAATTCAGAGGTTTCACAGGACCACGTTTACAAACGATAATGATTACGAGAAACGCCGTATTGGAGGGCTCCGGAAATTTTGACCACCTGGGGTTCTTTAACGTGCACCCAAATCTGAGTACACGGGCCTACAACATATCCGCCTCCATCGGAAATGCAGCCGCCACAGCCGGGATTTGATCCCGCGACCTGCGGGTCTGCAGCCGAGTACCTTAGCCACTAAACCCCCGGAATGGGGCGCTTTGCAACCGAAATAACACGATTCGTACCATATAGGTAGGCAACGAAAAAATTCAAACTCACTCAAGAAATTCATTTTGCTCTGATAGCTCACTCGGAATAAGACACGCCGAAAATTTCGTCAACAGAACTCGTTCGGGTACAGACCCACTAAAGCTTTTTTGTTCTCAACCAGACTGACACAAATTCATCGATATACTGCTCAGCCGAACTCACAAAGACTCGCGGCTTGATTTGAGTCTGACTGAGCCTACAGTGAGTCCACTCATGAGTCCACTGCAGCGTAAATTAAGCTTTAGATTATAACTTGAATGCTCTTTAACGTCAATATCTTACATAATTAGTGTTCTACAATACTCCGTTTAATTGTGCACCTTCAAATACGCGTTATCAGTGGTTTCAATTCAGTAACGACATTTTTCATGAAATACGCAATCGAAACGAAATGATTTTCATCAAGGACGCCCCTAAAAGAGCTATCGGGGGAAGGTCATGGCAACGCTTCTCCTAACTCACACCTCTGATCAATAAATATTGATAGGGGGCATGAACGTCAGCGTGCCGAAAGATGTCGCATAGACTTTAGTATACAAGTAAGCCGTTGTAATGCTGATAGATAAGACCATAGGTTGGCAAGAAAACGTGGAACTCACTCAAAAATACAATTTGCACTTACAACTTACTCGGAGTGATGACATTTTGCTCAACCGGATTCACTCAGTCAGACTCACTAAAATTTTCTTCAGACAGACTCAATCGAACTCAAGTACACTGAAATATTACTCGAATTCACTCAGACTAACAGCTTCATGTTAGTGAGCCTGGGTGAGTCGATTATTAAGTTTTGATCAGCTATGGTTCGTACAGACGAAAACAATTCTATGATTTAGTTATACAAAATAACTTTATATAAAATGGTGACTGCTGGTCCACAGTCATCCTAGACCGTGTAACATGCGCTTATGTATGGCTATTTTACGCCCGTACATCAACGGCCGGTCGACTTGTTTTTTTATGGATATATTTCAAATGTAAATAAATCAAGACTTGGAACGATACTTGAGTCAATTATATAAAAAGGGGAGAACAGATGCCGCGTCATTTGCAAACGTGGCAAAACTGCGTGTTCGCGCCACCGGAGCGGGACCACCGCCACCTGGTAGCACACTGCGCACGCTTTAAAGACACCGGTAAGTTGACTTTTTCGCAGTATTGTTTTGAAAGAAAACCTTCCCATTTTCCAGACTGCAATTCTATAGCTCCAAGCACGTTCACCCCTCAATATTCCAGTGAACGTGCTCGATAACCATTGATTGATTGATTGATTGATTAATTGATTAATTGATTGATTGATTGATATGTGGGGTTTAACGTCCCACAACCACCATATGATTATGAGAGACGCCGTAGTGGAGGGACCCAAAAATTTTGACCACCCGGGGTTTTTTAACGTGCACCCAAATCTGAGCATACGGGCCTACAGCATTTTCTCCTCCATCAAAAATGCAGCCGCCACCACCGGGATTCAGTCCCGCGACCGGCGGGACAGCAGCCGAGTACCTTAGCCACTAGACCACCGTGGCGGGGCTGCTCGAGAACCACAAAGGCACTTCAAAGCACACTTCTGGAATGTCACGCCTCATTGTATGGTTTCCGCCGTGCAACAAGATAACGGGGTGAAACGAAATAAAGGGAAGGCAGTTGTCAATGATGAATGGAAACTAAATAGTTCGCGGGCTAGACTGTGGTCGAGGCCACCTGGTTGAAACCCAACTTTTTCATACATGCGCAGTAACTAATTTCCCGAAAAGGACTCAACTATTCCACACAACTCCACCTCCCAATTTTTTGCAAATGTCACTTAAGTATGCTTCCATGTGGCAGAAGAAACCAGTCCTCAGACTATGCTCATGCAAGTGTCCGGAAACTTTCCAACTTCATTGCTCCATTTTACATCGTCCTGGCCCGCGTGATCGTCGCTGGCTGCCATTTTCGTAAGATTTTACAAGACTTTGGGATGGATGTTGCTCACAGCGTTTCGGGCACTGTTTCAACCTAGGGATCCTTTACATGCGCGCCTCTCCACGCAAATTTTTTTCAATTTGTTTGCGTATATATAAACGCACACGTAGGAACGCACGCACGATCATACATGAAGTTTGGTTGAGCCCTCCCTTCCCGTGAGAAAACGATTCTGGCGGCGCCCCTGAACCCAGTACACGACCACGGGGTTATTAGAGACGCAAACATCGAACCTTTCATTGATTTCATTTTTTTTTTGAACAAGACGCCCACCAAAGGACCTGGCGCACAAGCGGAGAGTATACACGATACAATTAATCGTAATACTCGAATAACGCAAGCAGACAGGGGCTGTTCTCGGCGTGGTGGAAACACACGCATAAAATATTAGCAACTAGACTGAAAATGGCTGCCATACTTGAAACGGCATACTTCGCACATTCCAAAGGCAAGCAGCAACGTATACAACAAAGACAGGACACACCACAAAAAAACTGTTCAGCAAAAGAGGCAGAAGTGACGAGTCAAGACGAGTCAATGATGACTTGATGTGGGCACAGAGCAAGCGCGTTTAATAAGAAACTAGCAGGCGCAGACGCGCCCACGATGGTAGCGAAAAGAGAGCTGCGATAAGTGAGACGCGATAGAATTGCAAAAAGAACAAAAAAAAACACACACAAAAAACCAAACGCCACATGTCAGCCGTAAGTAAGTGAGCCATACGCCCCAGTCCCTGTCACACGCCTCCCGGAATAGAAACAAATAAAAGGGAGTATCTTGGGAGAGAGCGAGAGAAAGGCGTCACTCAGCGTGTGCGCGGCAGCAATACGGGAGGGAAAGCGCGAATTCCATTACCGCATCGTTATCGCGCGGCGACCGCGGCGGTGGCCGCTTCCCTAATTGCTCATCCGCCCATCTGGGCGCTACTGAGCCGCGATGAGAGGGATAGATACGCTGACGGTCCCGCGCGACGGACGTTTTCGACAGGCCCCATTCCCAATCATCTCCACGACCTCCTCACAGTTCGCCGTTTGCCCGTCTCCTTATGTTTCACGGTATACGGATGCAGATGTGCGATGAGTATTTGATACACGAGCTTGATGAAAGAGAGGCGGTGTTGTGTTTCAGTGAGGAATGTTGTAATGGTTAGAGCACTCGGCTTCTATTGCCGCAGAACGAGAGCGGATGTGTTCGACTTTCAAGAGATCCAAATCAAGAAAACCATTTCTTCTGATTTTCATTTGTCATCTGTATTGGAGTGACACGTATTCGTACGACAAAATTACGTCAATGAAGCCATGATGGACCCTGGTATTGAACACTCTTCTTGTTAATGAAAACCCGAGGGCATAAGGCCATATTAAAAGAGAATGAACCCCGCAAAGTGTGACACACACACACACACACACACACACACACACACACACACACACACACACACACACACACACACACACACACACACACACACACACACACACACACACACACACACACACACAACGGTAAGAAGCACTGGAAGCATGAAGGAGTACGCAGCTGTCTTCTCCGCTAGCGAGGAAGATGTATACGGTACGGAAGGCGGCACGGAGCCGGAGAAGGCGTTATGCAAATGAGACACACCCACGCGGTCCTCTCGAAAGGCGGCGCTGCTCACTCATATAAGCGAAACTAGCGATATGGTCCCACAGTACTACACCCAACACATCCTCAACCTCCCGAACTCATCTTCCTCGAACACCCACGCGCAACGCAGCAGGTGCGCGCACCATTCACCCAACGACGTCGTCGTCTCCGTCTACGCTAGCACATTCTTGAAGACGGCGTAATGCTGGCGAGAAGACCAGAGGGGCCACCTTGTCCGCACTTTACTATTTATTATAACGTCCGCGGCTCCCCCAGTGAACGCTTTCCGGCATCGTATTGGCCCCATCCTCGCATTTCTGGGCCGAGATACCGCAGCCTGTTATAATGCGCGTATTAAACATATATACATCATCCGGGCATCTATTTATACGATGGCGTATAAACGCTACTGGTGTCGGCGCTAATGCGGCCATTGACGCTGCCTGTGTAGTGTATAAAGCAGAGCCACTAGCACAACGACGTACGAGCGTGCGGGTCGGGTTTAACGCGACGCATACATCCACCGGCGGAGGGGTGAAGAAAATAGCGTCATTATATTGGATTACCGCCCAAGACGCCGCACTCAGCACACACGTAAAAGAAGAAAAGCGTGACGTCGTTGGGCTGCCTATTTAGACGCGCCCGATTTCTTCTTTCTTTTTTTGCGTTGCGTGGTGGCTTGACCACAGGTATACTAAAGGCGGCGGTACGCGGTTCCGTAGTTAATGCAGACGCCTTGCGAATTATTTTTTTTTCCAAATTGATATGTTCTCAACAGTCTGTCTCTTGAGGCTCAAATGACATTTACAGGTGAGTTACAAAGCGAATGAAAGCAGCCAAGCAAGAAGCGAGCAACCAAGAAAGAAAGGAAGGCAAGCACGATTACTTACATACATACATACATACATACATACATACATACATACATACATACATACATACATACATACATACATACGTACGTACGTACGTACGTACGTACGTACATACACACATACGTACATACATGCATACGCACATACATACATACATACATACATGCAGACATACATACATACATACATACATACATACATACATACATACATACATACATACATACATACATACATACATACATACATACATACATACATACATACATACATACATACATACATGCAGGCTTACATACATACATACGGATAGATAGATAGATAGATAGATAGATAGAATGGAAATAGCTCGGGGGCGTAAACGGACAAACAGCGCTTTTTTCTGAAGCCTCCCTAAAAAGATTGTGTCTCTCTTTCTCACACACGTGCGCACCATTTGTCGATCAGACAGCGAACACGCAAAAAAATATATAAAAGGACTTTGAAGTAGCTTACTTACTGCACCCGAACCGGCTTGGCGTTTGAAAAAAGCCAATAATCAGCATATTCTTTTCGTGTTTCGTTCTTTTTTATCTTTCGTTTAATCTTTCGTAAAGCGCACGCCGTATAGATAATCTGATTTCCATTGCATATGTATGCAAGCAGGAGGGAGTCCGAGCCGTAGAAAAGCGGTCCGATGGAGAGACACAGTTCCGCGCCGGTACACTCGCTTCGAATTTGTAAAAATAAAGCTTCAAGCGCGCTGTACTCTCAAAAAGTGCCGCGCAACACGTGGAAAGGGTCGTCAAAGAAAGGTGCACCTCGTCTAAAATACGCGCGACGAAGCAGAAGACAAACGCTGATTACGTATGCACCCCAGTCCCTGTAAAGCCGAGAAAAAAAAAGAAGATTTTCAGAGTAGTTCTTTTGTTTTCAAAGTACGCGAGCCAATTTGCATAAAAATGGGAGCAGAGAATAAATAGGCGTATGCAGCCGACGGCAGAAAGAACAAGGACCAACGGGGTACAGTGCGTTGCTTGGGCATCGAAGTATTACAAGTATTAGATGCCATGTCCAACCCCGCTGTAGTAAAACATCAATAAAGTTGCTCCATCTTTTCGAAAAAAAAAGTACTGCTATAGAAAGGCATAAAACTTGAAGGAGCACACTCCACGATTAGGGGTAGCTGCCATGGTTTTACGATGGTTAGGGTATAATCGGCTGCTTACCGAAAATTCACGGGTTCAAATACAGGCACGGCGGTCGCATTTCGGTGGTGCCGACACGCTAGAGGCCCACGTACCTATAGATTCAGGTGCGCGTTAGGTAACCCCAGGTGTAAGGAATTTCCGGAGCCCATCTCTACGGCGCGTTGGACATCCAAAAATCCAGATATTATTATAGCGAAGGATGATGGGGAAAACGTTGTTTTACTGGGAAACTAAATAGAGTGAGAAATAGAGGAAGGGTGAGAGCAACCATACGCACAAGCACAGGACGCAGGCTGCGTCTTTCTTTTTTAAAAAAAAATTCCTGCACTGAGCGACTGCGAGAAAAAAAAAAGTCCTCAAGAAAGAGAGGTCACATTTCTGTCGTCCAAGAGGCAAAAAAGGATAAACTTTTTCGATGCTCCTGCAGCGCGGTCCCGTCGTCGGCGAGGCCGCAACACGCACACTCTCACAGAACGCATTGATTGATTGATATGTGGGGTTTAACGTCCCAAAACCATTATATGATTATGAGAGATGCCGTAGTGGAGGGCTCCGGAAATTTCGACCGCCTGGGGTTCTTTAACGTGCACCCAAATTTGAGCACACACTCTCGCAGAATGCAAACACCGGAACACGGAAGGAGAAAGTAGTATACACCTTTTCACAGGAAGGAAAAAAAACACCGCCATGATGGGCTGTGCGCGGGAGTAGAAAGGCTAAGGGCGCAGCGTTGTCAGTGAATTTTCGAGAGGACGCGCCAATTTGCACAGCCCAAGGAGGGCTATGGCGGCCCCCAGGGAGGCGTTTATGAAAAGGTGAATAGGAAGGCTTTGGGAGCTAAGAGGGGTAGTATGAAGGCTTTTGGGCCTGTAAACACGAGCGCGCCGTTCCTTGATGCGTTCTGCGGCACCGAACACGTCTCGACAGCATATAACCCACAGGCACGGACCGAACTACAAAGACGAAAAATTTGGCGCAGCGAAACTATAGTTGCTGATGTGGTAAGTTCAGACCACCTGAGAACAATTAATCGACTTTCCACCGAGGTGTACAGTTCGAACGAATTATTTTTTTTTCTGAGCAGAAGCACACAGGGTACCTAATGCATCCCGCTAGATCAACTCAAAGAGAAAGCTATCTTCTTTTCATTTTTTTCGGTCGATGTACCGGCCCTCCCACGCTTCCTTCCGAAAGCTAAGTGCCCCTAATGTGACTGCTAAAAGCTCGCAACGCCTCCGATACTTGAGGCAATGCAAATTTGCATTGCCTCAAGAATCGGAGGCGTTGCGGCCTTGTCGCACCTTACCCAGTTTTGCACAGCCTCGGTGATCGGGTCCACCCTTGAACAAGCATCGAATTGATGTGGTGACGTCACAATACAGCATAACGTTATGTGACATTTAGATGACGTCCCAAATTTAGCGATCTGTGACGCCATGACGATGCCATACAGCGACGTGACCACGTGATGATGATTTTTGCGTGACCTTTGTAGACGTCACCGACGATCAATTCTCATTTCAAGAAGTATCTACGGTTGTCGCCTTAAAAAAAATACAGTGAATTAGGTGAATGGCAAACCGCTACTCAGTGGGAAGCCGCAGACTGATATCGCCTGCCGCGGCGGCATTGCAACAGTTCGCGCCGCAAACTGCGTACAAACTTATATAGTACTAGCAACACGCATTGCACAGAAGCACAATAAGGATTAACAGCTACAGAAAGAAAATATTGGACTTTCGAAAATATATTAACCACCCTGCCTACAATGACTTGGTATTCGCAAGAATTTCACTACCCGACTTCAGTTGAAGGCTCTGTTATCAACCGTTAAATGAAATATGAAAAAGAATAGCAAAACAAAGTTGGCCCCTCGAAGTTTAGAATCACGTGTACAGTTTCCACACTTCACCGATCCAAACCACAAAAGTTTGCGATGGCGCTTCAAACCGGAACTTGGAACACCACAGCAAAAGACGAAATATCAAAAACGCAAGAAAAGTAGTTGCGAGACACGGCGATGAAAAGGAAACAGTGTCGCTTTTCCAATGGCTTCCGGTATCACCTACGAAAGGCTGGAGTTTCTAAAAGCGCTAACATCGGAAGACCCCAAAGCCGAAACGGACACGTAAAGAGAAGCGTTTCGTATATCGATTATAGTTAAACCTTTAAACCTGCCGACGAAACTCGCCAAGCTGTTATCGCAGAAGACGGACGCCACTCACGATTTCCGCAGCCCTGTGTGGGGTCTCGGGGACAAGTCGAAATTAGATCCGGCAATCCGCCACAGGACAGCGTGAAGTCCATAGATTCTTTTTCCTCCTTTCGCGCTACTCGCACAGCTGCTGAAGTCGAGGCAAAAAAGAAAAAGATGACAAATCTGAAACATATATCCTGAAATCGATGACGCAAGTCGAGAATACATAGAAAGGGAAAGCACGGTTCGTGTCCAGTAAGTGGAGATTCGCAGCGAGAATTCGGAGGCCCAGCCGAGAGGAGCCGCGTAAACTTCAGAAATCAAAATCACCGACAAGTCACCGCGGCGACGGCTTTGGGTTTAGGTTTCAGTTGTGAAACCGATAAAGAAACAGAAAAACAAAAACTCTTCTCGCGACAAAAAGTTTACCGCGCTGGCGAGCCTTTGCGGCGTTTTTTTTGTTAAGTCATTCTTGCGACAAAGACGACGACAGTGTTGCACGGATGGATAGATGCGCAATTTGCACGTCGCCCAAGGAAAGGACGTGCTTGTTAAACAAAAAAATTGCCCGCAGCTTCCCTCGGGGGAACACTGAGGAGGATGCGGAGCATATAATTGGTTAACGGGGTGTTAAAGTGCGACTTACTTGGGTCGATGGCTAAATTGGTTAACGTGGTTGTGAAATGGGGTGTTAAATTGCGACTTACTTGCGTCGATGGCTAAATTGGTTAACGTGGTTGTAGGAGGGGGTGTTAAATGAGTGAACACGTACACACGTATGCGAAAGGGCGGCGCTGGTCGAAGGGACGTCGATCATTGTGTTTGTGGATTCGTTGGAATTCATTTCACCGCGACCTTGGACGTCGACGCGCCGTACAAACCAACCGACGAGCGGCAACTGAGCGAGCGAGCGCCGACCTTGAGTATATATACAGCGCGACGGCGCATGCACTGTCAGCTGTCGAATGTTCTCGAAGCGCGACGGCGCATGCGCGTCCACTGGAGAATCAGGAGAATTGTAGATGTCGAACGCGGTGTGTAGAGGACGAAGGGTGCACAGATGGTGGAGGAGTGAAGCGCGCGCGGTGTGTAGAGGAGGAAGGGATGCACAGATGGTGGAAGAAGGAGGAGGAAGCTTGCGGACGGCGCCGCACTGCAAGCCTCGAGTATTAGGCACTGCGCCGTGCTCCCGACCGGGTTGCAGAAATTAGGTGCCTTTTCTCATCTTCTAACCACTACCACCACCAGTATTAGATGCTCCGCATCTAAAAACAGCGCAAGCATCATCGGGCAGTTAGTTAGTCAGTGACTCTTGTCCATTGTTTATCTCGTGCTTTCATTTATACGGTTCTGTGCACTTGTGGTCCGCTGCGGTGGAGTAGTGGCTACGCGGTGCTCGGCTGCCGAACGAAAGGTCGCGGGTTCGATTCCGGCCGCGGCGGTCGCATTTCGACGGAGTCGAAATGCGACCTCCGCGTACTGTGCGTACTGTGAGATGCTATTGCACGTTAGAGAACATTCGGTGGCTGAAAAGATTTCTGGAGCCCTCCACTACGGTGTCTCTCATAATCACAGCATAGTTTTGGGACGTAAAACCCCAGATATTATCATTATCTATATTTGCGTACGCGTTTTCAAACACACTCACGTCTTCTTGCAACACCTGCGCCTTTGAATATTTGCACGTATTCGGAAGAAATACTATAGCAACGGTAAGAACACTGAAATTACGTTGATGTGTTGTATGAATGCGCCCGTCACGATGAAGAGTAAGTGAGCTCGGTACTTTATTGAAAGTTGCATGCTATTGGAAGCCACTCTGGAGAACGCCCCTGACACGCCGCTGCCTGTCACTAATTCCCAACCACGACTGGTGAAAACTTCACGTCATTCTGTATGGTGTGAAAAAGGGTGTGTTCCAATACTCACCGTAGACGGCTAAATAGACAGCTAAATGGACGACGCCCATCTTAAGTCCGATTCCGATTTTCACGTAGTCGGCAAAGTAGACAGCTCCGAGAAGACCAGATCATGGACAAACACGATGCAGGCTACTTTGCTGTCTAAACAAGACGGCGACTCAGCGAATCACTCAGATAGGCCGGATCTCGCCGGAATGGTCATTTGCACACAAGCAGACACTTCTCCAGACGATCAATGTGAGTAACGTTTAATGTTTTTTTTTTTTTTAACACGGAATAAGCCAAGAAATGCAACTGTTACGTTTGTTTATTTTGGCTTTCTCTTCTCGACGCGAGGTGCCACCTCGTCGCGTAAAGCCGTCCAGACGTGTTCCGATTCTCGGAGAGCATGGGCTCGGTGCTGTCTTCTAAGCAGTCTACATAGACTGTCTATGTGCTGTCTAAGAATTGGAACACAGCCTAACTTCATCGAGGTCAGGAGGATTCGGCCCGGGACTGATGCGGGCCGCTCCCACGTCGGCACAGAGGAGCCAAGCCCCTGTGGCGTTACACGGGCCACCCGGAAAACCCCGAGTTGGTCCACCAGCACGTCAGTGTGCTGTACTTTGCCGTGTTCTGAATAACAACGGCTCCGAGAGCACATACGTCTGCGTTTTACGCGACAAGGTTCTCCTTACAAGGCGCACAGGACCATTTCCCTGAGGTATGCGAGGGTACCCGTTCAAACGCGCTCTATACGCACCACTGTAGCGTAAACACAGCACTGGGTTTAGTAGTTATCCCATCCCTGGCGCGTGAAATGTGTGCATAGATCTTTGTACAAACGTAGACGTAGACGAACAAGGGAGTGCACCATGCGTGGAGAACAGTGTTCATAATGCAATGTACACAAGCGCTATATAGCGCAGGAGCTGTGCCAAATCACAAAACAGCGCGAAATAAGTCATGCAGCTCGGACTTAATAAAATGCCTTCGGGCATTCCTCATTCCACGACTCTTCGATTTCCTCTGGTGTGCGCGGTTCTTCCCACAACGCTCCTCTCCTGTGAGGCTCGGGCACTGGAAGAAGGGGGGGTATAGTGGTAAGGAAGGATATTCACGCAGTCGTGTGGTTCACCCTAACATTCTGGATTCGCCGAAGGCGAAATTTGCACCTCAGTTCGCGATAAAACTCGCTCCCTAGAGACGGCGCGTAGAAAAACGAAAAAAAAAACGCACGGCAAACACACCGGGAGAATAATAGAATATACGGTCACCCCGGATGCTGGGAACACACCAAAGGCACGCGCGAATTAATTACGCAGGCGGCTTGCGCGCGTTCCCCGCAGCTGTGCGCGCCGGTCGCGTTCTTCTTGCCCGCCTTGTCTCCGCGTTATGCGGGAGAACACTCGCACAGGAGGAAGAAGAAGAAGAAAGAAGTAGGGGGAGGCGCGTTCCCAAATGCAGGGAAAAGAGGGAGCGCTGACTGCGAAGGAACCTGTCGCCTTCTCTGGCAGGAGAACGGAGGAACGTATTTGCATCTAACCGTTCTTTATCCTTTCTGCGCATCGACGACTCAACGAACGGTCGATGTTGGAAAGGGGTGGAGATTCGAGGTCGGAGGAAGAAAAAAACACTTCAATTCAACGAGAGGACGTACTACAACTTCCAATAGCCCCCTCTTTAGTGTCATAATATAATTCTGTACAGGCCCCATTAATGAAAACCTCACAGCCCACGCTCTCAAAATATGATCCCTCAGGGACGCTAAACCCTCAGTGAAATAAGCGAACGTGATTCACTTTGTGCATCCATACACATTCTATTGAGAACGACGGTCAGGTAATTGCAATTGCGCTTATTAGGCTGTTGCCAAGTTCGCATAACGAAAGTACTTGCAGAAAGTACTATATCTAATTATAGCAATGATGTCAGGCTCTAAGAGAATGACTGTACATTTTGACGACGAGCGGTTTGAACACGCACTTATGAAAATTTCTTACAGAGATATGAAACACAGATATGAAACCACCAGCCCTCGTCGACGCCGTCCCAGCAGGGCACACAAGTCTTTCTGGTACTTACCGGCAGCGGTGCCAGTGGCATGTACCAGTGGTATGCACCGGTGGTACACACCTTTTTACAGTATAGGCACTTCTTTCCTTTCCTCGCTTAAGCGCCTTCTCTTTGCCATGCTCCCTCTGAATGGGAGTTTCTACTCCCTCTGAATGGAGGCAGCAGAAATGCGACTACAATACAGAAATGTGACGAGAGGAATAAAATACGGCTTACATTCACAGATGATAAAAAAAAAAGCCGGTGATAGAATCAGGTCCCCAACCTTTCGTCGCGAATATCGAGACGCGTTAGTAGCACGTCGTAAATAAAGAAAAAATAAATAAAAATGGAAATGAAGGGTGTTACGGTCAAACACGATAAAAAAATTTCGAACAAAAAAAAACACGGATGACGAACTGGCAACAATAAAAAAGCAAAGAAAAAACGTGGCAAGAATTGAGGCAGTAAAGTAAGGATATATTGAAAAGTCAGGAGAGCTCAATACAGTAGAGGAGATGATGAAACATAGTAACATAAGAAATCTACCTGAAACTAAAAAAAATCAAACCACCGTAAATTGCCCACCTAAGTAAAGTTAGAAAGGACGCGTGGCTCTTGAAGCGTAGAAACGAAAAGTGGGGGGGGGGGGGGGAGGAGGGGACTTAAAGGAGGTCGCACAACCCAAGGAATTATCGGGCACACACCAGGCGGGGCGAGTTGCGCTTCTCCGCACGACCGGGAGGTTTTGCGGGGAAAAAGACGCCGACGACGGCAGCTGGGAGCGCTCGCACCGCGCGCTGGCTTGCCACCGTAATAAGTCGAGCCAGGCTAGACTATACTTCTCCACGCGCGTGGATTCTTGAAGTTTTCGATTAACTCCTTTGTTTTCATAAATCCAGGGCTCTATCGCGGACGACGCTGTCGACTCGGCGACCGAGCGGGACTTGCCCACTTTGAGTAAACGAGTTGTGTCAGCGATATCCCTTGGTAAACTCAGCTAAGATTCGCGTTCCTGCTATGTGCATGCATGCACAAGCGACGGGAGTTACGAGGTTGGGGTCGCTTCAGTGCACTACGCGGGCACGAAGTAAACCTTGCTCGTGCCCTCAAACATGCCCGCCCCGTGGACAGCGAGAGGGGTCGCAGTGTCAAGCCCCATGAAGGCGCAGTAAATTAAGCACAGCCAGGAGTCCAGCGTATTACAAGACTGTGCACGAAAAGACGCATATCCACTTCATGGCAACGGCGACATTACCAGAAAGAGACTTCCGAAAGTTACCACGCGACCTGCCTATCACGTTTGGTTGCGATTAAAGAACGGAGACGAAGTATATATACGTCTCGGAATGCACTTGGGATGATTTAAGATCGAAATAAACAAAGTAGAGCGCGTCTATAGCTGTGAGGCTGCGCTTTTCAAGCAACGACACCTTTAAACATGACCTAGATATCCCATGAAAAATTGAAGGACACCTTGCAAATTTCAAAGTGTGTTCGGCGAAAGCATGTGCCCATTGAGACGGAATCGAAGAGAATAGAAAAGGATGAGAGGGCAGATTCTGGCGGGCTACAGGGACACGCGTGGGCGCGAGAGCATGGCCTCCGAGATGGCGTGCGCGCGCCCATCATCACGGAGGCTATGGCGGGAGCCATCCAACGCGCTCGACTGCTGCAACGAGGCGCTGTGACATCACGTGATTGCTGAGAGAAGGGGAGGAGCTCATAGCTGGCGCCGTTACAGGGCACGGACAGACGGACGCGAGTATGAGTCATTGAAGGATTTCGCCTTAAATATCCGTAAAATACGAAGCGTGTGCTCCAGCAGACTTGAGTCTCCTTTCAGGCTGCAGCCTTCAAGGTTGCAGCCTTAAAAAACACAAGTGCGCTTGTCGAAACTCCGGCTTCAGCGACGCCCCATGTCCCAAGAATTTTCATCTCTTAAAGATTGCATCTTCTCCTGAACTTCCAACCAAATACCCCATGATACCCATGTGCTTTAGCACATCTTTTGATTGTCCAAAAAACAAAAAAAAGCAATACAGCACATATATATGCACAAAGATAGACTGCGATTCTCGCGTAGCGCGCAAGTCATTTTGGCCAACTATGAAGTTATAAACATGCAAGCATAAGTTGCAGGACGATGTTTTCGTATACTTACAGTGGCTTTTAAAACGAATGTGTTTCGATACGAACAATGATGCCATGAGCGACAATACGAAAGAAAGTATGCTGTTTTTTTCAAAAGCCCAGGCCAAGCACTGGCACAATATTTGAGTATTCCTTTCGCTAGAATACTCCACTCCTTTCTCATAACCACCGAAGCGCTGCTCGATCTCGATGACAGCACGATCTCAGCGCCTCTCTTAAAACCGGCTGTGGACAAGAATGAATAACAATAACAGATATTCGTTACTCAATTATACCAGCGAAGGATCGGACAGTCAAGTTTCTGCATGTACACAACAGCGTTGTGAAAAATATCCTCGTTCTTCGGTAGATAATCACGAGGATGTTTCATGCTCTAGAAGATATCCGGTGACCAATTAAATAGCCCCTGATTGTGGAAAAGACCAACATCTTCGATGTTTTAGGCCACTACGCACCTCTTCGCTATTCTACATACGCCCACTGAAATACCCAATGCCCAGCCGACCAATGACTGCCGTAAGTGACTGATCGAACGCTGCACGTATATTCGCGAGCTCATTCCCTTTAGCACACAGCAAAATCTCGCCAGCACCACCATTCAGGAGAATCAAATGTGACACTCGAGTAGAGCGTTGTGTCTCGCTATCCAAGGTAGCCAAATTAAAACCGTTAAAGAAAGAAAGAACTGTAGACTAACGGAAAAAAATAAACGCGCAGCTATCGCTAACCAAAGAGGACTGAATATGCAGATTCCACACGCGTCGTATAGCGGAAAGAATCCGATCGGTTCACTTCCACGCGGAAGAAACCGATGGCTCGGGGTTCTCCTTCCGTTTCCGGAGCTTAATTTTCAGTGTGCGCACGCACCGCTATCTGAAATGTGCAGGCCACGGAAAGGACGGCCTACAGACTGCACCGCGAACTTGCGCGACGCTTTGTGCTCTATGCCGATCTCGGCGACCATACACACTACCCGGCGACTAAATTTCTCGAATAACTCCAATGATCGATATCCAAATTCACGAAATTTCGGGAGCCAACAACGTTAGGTTAGACGCGCACTACGTCTAAGCAACGCGTAACTGGCCAATCGGTGTGTGTGCCGTACGAATGCGTAACATTCGATATTTAGCGGTATGCAACAACGACGACGACGACGAAGAAGAAAGGCGCCCTAGGTTGCATTGTGTTACAAGAGTGTACGAAGTGACACGATCAAACCCTACTGGGTAATCCAAATACTTATCACATAAAAAAGAAACAGGACAAGCTGCTCGCGCGAAACATCTAATCAAAAGTCAATAAACGGGAGGCAATATGGCAAATTGAAGCGCACGTCTGTTTTGGATATTGCAACCAACTTGTCTAGAACTAGAGCTAGTTCTATAGAAACGTTGATAGCAAACCTGGTACTAGAGCTGATTTACAGAGCTGTGAAGCTATCGCTTGCGCAAAACTTCCCCCCAGAGACCAAGATAATTTTCTGGGTCCTCGTAAACAACATATGACGGAACATGACCGACCGGTCAGCCTTTCTTCCGAGCGAATATCACAAACCACGCAACATATCCGCTTTTCTAACGAAAGCTTCTTGAGCGCCGTCGTAATAGCCCCCACGGCCTGTTGCAAAATGAACTGTTCTTGGCAGCAACGCCAGCCTTTGTATACTCCTGGCACAGTCCATAAAGAAGGCGCTTCCTCTCTCCACTCGGTTAACCCTCCCGCGTGGGAGTCTCCCCGACGCGCTGTGCTCGAAGCCAGCTCTGCAGCTGGTGCGCAGGTTGTCACGTGATCATAGAGGGCAGTGGCGAGCTTTAGGCAGGGCAGAGCCCACACACCGCGACGGCACCTACCACTGTTTACAAATATAGAATATACATCTATACGCGTGTTTGACTACAGCAGACTGCGTGGACGGTGTATTTCGCGGAATACGAAGTCCTCTTTACAAGCAACGGTATAATCGTATCGGAGAAAGTTATAGCATTACAATTGAAAAATCAACAGAAATCTCTCTAGGCTTGTGAATTATACTCACCGCAAGGGTGGCACCTGCTAAATTTCGACATGTTCGCGGCGTTTAGAGATGGATTTGATCCTAAGCGCAGGAGTTGGTTACTGAAGAAGGAACCGAATCGGTGCCGAAACATCGGGAATAAACTTTTAAACGTAGGCTGAGTGCCAGTTCGAGCTCGAGAAGTCATAACTTACGGAGGTTCCTCCATAACTATGAGCCCAGGAGAACGGTGTACTTGTTTTCAAAAAAAATTCCGCGAACAAATACATTGGTTGCGACAATGAACGTTCGCACTTGTAAAACGAAATAACGTTTAAAAGTGCTTCTACTGAGGCCAGTTGGTCTGACATGCTTAGGATAATGATGCACCACTGAGGTGCACAAAAATGAAACGAAAAAAAAAAGGCCAGAAGCCAAATAACGCAGACACGGCGCAAGGTGCATGTCCATTTTGTGTTTCGTGTTTTTGCGTATGTTAAACACCTCTGCAGTGCATCACTAACCACAGTACAAAACGACACAAACGTAGACGCATCATTAGTTTTCAAAACGCATGCACACGTGCTCAAGTGCCCACGTAGTGAATGCACTTTCTTGCAAGCGGGGCATTCACAAGGATGTTCAACTGTATTCGGGCTATTCACATTCGTCTTACATGCGGAAGTGCCTGACATCGCGAAGAGAAGCCACAACTGGCAGGGGAATCTGTGTTATATATTGTTGCGTGGGACTGCGACGGCTGTAGGAGGGGCCTGTCAAGCTTCTTGGGTTGTTACCGTGTAGGGTTAAGCTCTCTTTTGTTTAGTAACCATAGCTATCGACCGAAAAAGTGGAACTTACTTACACTCACTAAAGAAATATACCTCACGTTTTAGACTCACTCGGACTCAGACTCCCCAAAATATTGCTCACCCGGACTCACAGCTTAATCTGAGCCCGAGTAAGTGGACTCATGAGTCCGTCAGCTCAGAATGAGCTTGTTCGACAATGGTGTCGATGCTTTTCGACACCGATAACTCACGTAATCGGTGGTCCAGCCGCGGTGATCTAGTGGCTTAAGGGTACTCAGCTGCTGACCCGCCGGTCACGGGATCGAATCTCTATACTGCGGCGGCTGCATTTTCGATGGAGGCGAAAATGTACTAGGCCTGGGTGCTTAAATTTGGGTGCACGTTAAAGAACCCCAGGTGCTCGAAATTTCCGGAACCGTTCACTACAGTGTCTCTCATAATCATATGGTGGTTATGGGACGTTAAACCTCACACATCAACCAATGGTCACGTAAGCGGTGCTCTTTTGGCGCCTTTTAATATAGTACCTCGAAATTCGAGTTATGAGTTGTCACCAAAGAGTAAGATCGACATTATACTTTAAACAGACGACAACGTAAGATGTATTATTCAACAACTTCCCCGGAAGAGTTCACAGGGGGGGGGGGGGATTTTAAGGCACCCTATTACGTATTTCATGATTCTTAGCAATTAATATTGAAAATGTGTAAGTACGATACTGCTTTGGAATACGTGCGAGTAGACGCGAGTATACACGTGAATACTACCACGCGCATTTCTTATTTTCACTTTTGTTTGATTTAGCTTTTCACCCTCAATGCCTGGGTCAGGAATTCTCAACGCTATTTGCGCCTCATTGCTCGAGGAGGTTCGCGATCATTGTAGATCGTTTATTTATTTATTTTTATTTATTTATTCAATACTGCCAGCCACCCTTTGGCAGCCAGGGCAGGAGTGGTACAGTGCAGAGTTTAAACACAAAGTTTACACGCTACCAGTAACACGGTCCGCGGTACACAGGGAAGCAATAATGCAGTAAGCTTACAGATTGTCACAACACACAAGCGTACGCAATCAGTAACACATTTCAACAGTGCTGATAATGAAAGTATCTTGGACTTCCTCGAACTAGATTTCGACACCTTTAAGAGCAAACACAATAACGGGTATTTCGACGTAAACGGATTATGGTTGCACTTCAAGACGGCCGTGCATACTTGTATTAACAAATATGTCCCACAAAAACAAAGAAAGATTAACCGCCAAAGCCCGTGGATTACGCGTGACATAATTCACTTAAAACGTCGTGTTAAGCGTCTCTCCCGAGCGCCCAAAACGCCTAACGTGTTACCTTCCCTAAGGGCTGACCTACGGAAAAAATCAAAGAATCAAAGTATCACTTTTTTAATGTTAAGATGCACGGCTTTCTTGTCACCAACCCTAAGAAGTTCTGGACTCACATCACCCAAAAGAAAGACCCAGTCGGCAAAATTAAAATAAACGACAGGGAAGTGTCCGATGCCTGCTCGATAGCAAGGGCTTTTAATACTTTTTTCTCGTCTGTATTTGTACGTGCATCCCAATGCTGCACTAATGTCAATATTCCTGGCTTTGACATTCCCGATATAACTATTACCGAGCCGGGAATATTTTCGGCTTTGTTCAACCTTGACCCTAAAAAGTCCGCAGGTCCCGACAGAATACCAAATGCATTCCTTTACCGGTATGCGGAGTGGTGCTCGAAATACCTTTACATTATATTTAACGAAAGTCTACTAAGCGGTGTGGTTCCAGACGATTGGAAAACTGCAAAAGTTACTCCTGTGCATAAATCCGGCGATAAACTTTCTGTAAAAAACTACCACCCCCATATCCCTTTTGTGTACAGCCGGCAAAGTTTTGGAGCACTTTATATTTAAACACCTAGTAACGTATCTTGAGAGCAACATGTTTTTTACAAGCAATCAACATGGTTTTCGGCGTGGATTTTCCACGGTTACACAACTAATACACACGACTAACGACATCTCAAAAGTTTTAGATAAGGGGGGGGGGGGCAAATTGACGCTATATTCTTGGATTTCGAAAAAGCTTTCGATCGAGTACCCCATAGCAAACTGATGATAAAAATTCGAAACGTGGTCAAAAATGAGAAAATAACTCAGTGGTTGGACTCCTACTTATCGAGCCGGTATCAGTACGTTCAGATAGGTGACTCTGCCTCTCACTTGTCATCAGTTGATTCTGGAGTCCCACAGGGCTCCGTCTTAGGTCCGTTGCTCTTCATTAGATATCTATTTAAACGATTTACAGTTCGACTGTCCGGTGCGTTTCAGTTTCTTTGCCGATGACTGCCTTGTTTATCTCCCTATTGAATCGGTAAATGACCAGAAAGTTCTCAACAAATACTTAACAGCTGTTAGTAATTGGTGTGCCGATTGGAACATGAGCCTCAACACAACAAAGTGCCGCCAAATGACAATAACGCGCAAAAAGTTTCCATTTCAATATGCTTATCAAATCAACAATGTTGAATTAGAGGTTGTTAACGAATTCAAATATTTGGGTGTAACCATGACATCAAACCTCACCTGGAACAAACACATACAAAATATTACATCATCAGCACTGCGCAGACTTTGGCTTCTAAGACACCGACTTCAGCACTGTACAAGCAGGACGAAGACCGTCGCGTACACTACGCTGGTCCGCCCCTTGCTCGAATATGCAGACGTTGTTTGGGACCCACACACAAAGACGGATTCAGCGATGATCGAACGGGTACAAAAGAAAGCGCTGCGTTTTATTCACAACGCATACAGCAGGCGAGTATCCGTGACAGAACTGCGCAGGCGTTCAGACCTACCAACACTAGAGTCCCGCCGTAAATTACATCGACTTAAAATATTACACAGCATAGTCAATGGTGATTCTAAGCTTGACTTCAATACTTATCTCGAATTCAACATGTCACGCCCCACCCAGAACAAGCACAACAAAACAATCCTAATGCCTCTCACGAGAACAAACGCTCACCGTCTATCCTTTTTCCCGAGAACGATAGCAGAATCGTTCTGTTAAGATTCCCTGCAAGGTGCGCACACTCGAGATTATTCTTGAGCTTAATTGCGCGAAGACCAGCGATAAGGCTGGAATATCCGACGACACAAGTATAAAAGCCTACGCGCTTCGCCGCTTGTCAGTTGATCGACGATCACCGCTGTGTTCACCGTTATCAGTGCCAGTGTCTTGCTCTAATCTGACTTTCTTTTTACGTGGTCACAAGTTCGGCTGAATAAACAGTTTAACCTGAACATCCAGTCTGATCCCTTCGTCGGCATCACGACCCCGTGACAATACAAATAAGGCTGATAATAATGCTAGAAATGAGTAGATAGCTAAAAACAGCGGAACTCACTCAGACTCACTTGTGAAATATATATTGTGCTTTGGACTCACTCGAACTCACACTCACGAAAATTTTCTTCGGCCAGACTCGCTCGGACTCAAAGTCCCCAAAAGATCACTCACCCGGACTCACACATACACAGACTCACGGCTCGATGTGAGTCTCGAGTGAGTCTACTCATAAAAGAGTTCGCCGACTTATGTTTATGCAGTAACTCCTGCTGTTGGGCTATAGTCAGTATATGCTTATTAAAATACAAAAAGGCACGTAACCATCAAGGAAAGACACTTTTTAGTTACAAACGCCACTTTTGCGCCCACCGCAATTTGCGAACAGCTCCCATTTGAGGCAGCGCAGACGCCACCAGCTTCGGATCGACTCAACATAACTTCTTTTTACAACTTTTTAAATGCGAAGCATTTCTTAGCGAAATTCGGCGACTTTGCGCGTATCTGTCTACCTAGCCACCTACGACTTTTAGCTCTCCAGGCAGTTTCAATTATGGTATCAATACCAAACTTGGTATGACATAAGATGACTGTATGAAGAACATATTTGACTAGTCATAACATGAAAATCATGAAATGTATGTCATGAATGTCATAATTTACATTTCATGGTCCTGCAGCTCTTGCGGTGGTTTCGTTCACATGTCATGTTGCAAAACTGGCATGGTATGGCACGATTGCGTGGCGAACACAAGCGACACACCCTAACATGAAAATCATTACAATCATGTCATGTAACAACATGACTACATGCCAAGCTCACGATGCGCTCACGGGGGTTTCGCAAGCGTCTCATATACCAAATTTGATATAATGGTACGCAAATGAATGACGAATGTGTGTGACTGGTGCAAACATGGTAATCATGAGATGCGTGTCATGTCAGATCAGGACTACATGCCACAGTCAAGGCGCCAATACATTTATACGTGACGCAGTGCGCGTGTTCACCGGCGTTCATTTCGTCGCGTCACGCTGGCGTTGCCACGCCAGGCGCCGGTCCTGCCATATATTCGCAGGCGCGCGCTGCGCTGCGTTGCTTTGACGCATGCGCGTTTCAGCGCGTCCGGCGTCCCTCCGTCACGAAAAAATCGAGACGCAGTGTTGTCGGGTAACGCATCGGCGCAAAATGCAGCATGTCGCATTTCGCACCCCTTGCCGTCGGGCGGCGCCGACGGACGCTGGTCGCGCCTGGCGTCAGACTATAGAGTGCTCGCGTTTTGCTAACGTAACGTCGCTGTGCCCCGCGTGTGGGCCCGTGAAAGCTATCGAGTATATTGAGCCCTTCATGATACGCTCGCTGCCATTTCGTTAGCTCCACATATACCAAACTTGGTGTTACGTGACGTCAATGGAGGACGAAAGTATATGGCGTGTGCAAGCATGATAACCGTGACACGCGTGTCATGTAAAAACATGACAACATACCGCGCTCATAGCGTTCTCGCGGCCGTTTCACTAGCTCCACATATACTAAATTTGGTATCACGTGGCGTGTATAGATTACGAATGTAAACGACACATACAAACATGATAATCATGACGCGGAAGTCTTGTACGGCAACATTTACCTCCACCTCGTAACTTTGTGCTGATTTTAAAGTGACATATCAACCTTTCTCATTCGTGCTTCGCATAACACCGATTCCCACCAGACATGGGATCTGACAATTTTTTTGGCACTGAAGGAAAATCTACGAAGACAAATCGCGTGCACTCAACCGCCAGTGAATGTATTTCCAAATTAGCGCCCATATTTTCAAGCCAAAATATAAATATTCCTCCTTTATTTTCCACGTGGAGCTATATGAGACAGGACGCAGCTCACACCAGTAAGACAATAGCATTCATTTTAATTTATCTGTTGTGACTTCGCATTTTTCAAAGCGTGAAAAACTCCCGCCTTGTTACGTGCACCTCAAACGCTAAGCGGCGTTTGTGTCTACATGAAACGCTGATCGTGCGCCCCGTCTCTTTCCAGAGCGTTACGAGACGCGCGCCAAAACGGACTACTTCGTGCAGCGCTGCATGTGCAGAGGCTCTGCCTCCATAGCTTTCCCTTCAGTGCCAAGAAAAGTTGTGGGCCACGCTGGTAACGCGCGGAAAGATCAGAAAAAAAAAAGAGAGAGAGCGAGAATGAAAACAACAACAGTAGCAACAAAGCCGTGCGGTCCCCGCTTGCGCTGCGGGCTTCGCAATTGTGAAGCACCGCGCTGTTTCTTCCATGTCCGACGAGGGCCTCCGCGCCGAAGACGCACAAAGCGGACCGAAGACGTGCCCGGGAGGCGAAAACGGTCACGATCCTTGCTACCGTGCACGCTCTCGGCCACGCCAGACTCCTTGCTGCCGTTCCTTCAAACTGACCGGACTTTCCCACGTGCGCCGCAGTCGAGCCGAGCGAGGCACGTCTCTCCCGAGATTGGAGAGAGCGAGCTTCCCCGCCACGCTGGAGACGGTACGAACGAGCGCTTCAGTATCCTAGAAGTGTGGCAGCTTGGGCTAGTTGGTATGGCATGACGACAGTTATGGCACGAGAACAAAACGACGACACAGTCCTTCTTCTCTCTGTGTCGTCGTTTTGTTCTCGCGCTATAACTATCGTCAGACTTCAGGATCCATTGTGAGCGAGGGCGGCAAGGCTGCCGTATTCGCTGCGGTAGCACAGCATCCGTATGAGACAAAATCCGACGAAGTGGCGCACTGTCTGCAGACGTAGTATGTAACAAAGCGAGTATCCAAAAGTATAACGAGTACATAAGAAACCATTTACAACAGGAAGTTTCGGCAGTGCCAGGCTACCGCAAGGTAAAAATAGGCAAACGCACCGCCGTGGCCGGCAGGTAGCCTGCTTATAGGTTTCTGGCAGCGCGAGTTGATCATTGCGTAAGGTAACGCGATGAGATTGACAGGTTTTGCAGACTAAATAAACTACGTTACGGCCACGACAGTAAGGTATTTTCGATCTCACCATACGGTAAACCGGAGCTGCTAAAAGAGCCTATTGAAAGTGTCGCCATTTGTTAGAACGACAAAACTCTGGTAATGAAGTCATACGAAACGTAGGTCATTGGAACTACATGTCACATAAAAAATCTTTAATGTAGCCAACGCTAACTACGAAGGAATTGGCATGAACAGCGAACAAAATAACTGTTAATACAGTAATTAAGAAGGAACGAGGCAATGTCGTTTTATCCACTTCTTATCCTTTACCTGTGTTTTGCGATTGTTTTACTTTATAAAGCGCCAAATGGTTGGAAACTTGATATCATTAGGACGCTGAGGCAGCCCTCTTGCGCGGAGTTGTTAATATAGTGGTCCTTTAACCGACGTTACTGTCACTCCTGATCGCTAGACGGAACTGTGAAACTATAACTTTCTTCAAGGCGCATGTTATATTGCTCCCGATGGTGGCATGTAATAATATAAGGTCTGAAATATACCGCAAGGCCCGACGTTTAAACATAATCACCATTCCCATCATCATCAGGGAGAATGCATCCATTCGATATTCAGACATCAGAATACTGCAGCAGAAAACTCCCATCTGTCACGAGTATAAAATTAAAAATAAATAAATAAATAAATAAATGAATAAATAAATAAATAAATAAATAAATAAATGAAACAAAAAAGAACGATAAAAAGAAAGAGAGAAAGAAAAAAAGAAAGAAAGCAAATAAATAAATAAATGAAAATGATAGAAAGATTCAGGGAAAAGGACAGAAAACAAAAAAGTATAAACAAACAAAGAGAGAGAGAAAGAGAGGAAAAGGAGTGCCAAAAAAGCGTTACGCACACGTTTACACCTAATGGGCCACTTCGCTCCGAAAACGACGGTAGCTTGTCGGACGGGATCCCTCGCTAGTCGCAGAACGGCGGCAGTCACACACACACACGGTGATCAGCAGGGCGCGGCACTGCCAACCTCGCATATATGAACTTCGACTGGCTCAACCGGGGAGCTCCATCTCCCTCCCGTTTTACTTTTCGTTTCCTTCTCTCGCGAACATCAGTGCGCACACAGCTCCTAATCGAAAAGAGATCGACCACATTTACATCGAATTTACTCGGCGAATTCGAACGACGGAAAAAGACGAAAGAAAAAAAAAGAAGAGCCCGTTAGGCCAGCTCGAGTGCCTCGCATTCCTCTGCTTCCGCTCGTCTTCTCGTCAGCGCCATTATATAATCTTTCTCCGCCTACTTACGGACGAATGTCATAGAACCTCAAAAATGAAGGGAGCAGTAAAGAAGGTATCGGTAAGGAAGCACATCCAGCCAAAAGTTAAAGAGAGCGACAGAAAAAGAGAAAAAAAAAAACGTCGTAGTATGCTTATCGTCCACCTCTCCCGCAACGTGTTCTCCCATATTCCTTTTTCTACACCACAGGGAGAAAAATATCGAATCTGATCAGAGGAAGAAGGAAAAACGGGAGAGGGGAGTCGGGAACAGATCCGAGTCGCTGCATATCCATGTGATCGCGTTCGCTTCGACTCGCGAGGCTCGATTTTCTCTGCAACAAGGTGACCCGCACGGCTGCAGGGAGCAAAAAAAAAAAACAATAAAGATTCGGGAAGGGGAGTGGGGGAGACAAAGTCAAACACTGCTCGCGTTCGAGAAACAATCCCAGAGTGATTCCAGGAGGGGGACGGCAGCGACGAACGGGTCGATGGGCACAAAAGCAATTTCGACCGGCGGCGGTATTTATTCCGTCGTCGTCGTGCAGCGCGGCGCACCCGGGAGCACTCCGCGGTGTGTGCGTTTGTGTGCTACGCGAACACGGTAGTTGGTATTGTAAGAGGGCGGGAGGAGGAGGGTTGGGGCAGGCGAGCCGAGAACATCGTCTCCTCCGCACCTCTAGGGGAATACCATGGTGTAAAAAAAGAAAATGTGAGAAAGACCAACGACGGCACGAGCGCTGGTAGACGCGTGCCACACAGTAAAAGAAAGCAGCGAAGAAGGAACGATGAAGCTCCAACAATTATCGGCTGTTGGTGCGGATGAGGAGAGAATGCGACCGCGTTTAATACCCGTGACCCACGGGCAAAGGTAAAGTACTTTGAAGTAAACCCCTTTTGTCGCCTAAGGGGACCATTTGCAGAAAGGAGTGGCGCTGATGACACACGGCACCGGCCTACTGCTTTAGGCGGTGCCTCAGAAGAACGCTGCAGAAAAAATGGCGCTGTTTGTGGAAGCAGCAAGATGGGAAATATTAAAAAGAATCTGCGCATGTACATCACACTCAGCGACGCCGGAGCAAAAAACCGTTTTTTTTTTATTGTCTGGTGGCTTATAATGCGCATACCTGTACTTTTCTTTCGCTTTTCTGCATTTTTAGCAGTAACTTAAGCTCGTCTGGCAACTATGAACAGTCGGTGTTTCGCTGTTTTTGTTTTTTGTCGCGCTTTTTACATGGCTGCGTCCAGCTGGGTCAGTGACGGCGTGCCGCGTTTCATCGTGGTCCTGCGATGTCTCAGCGCAGAGACAGAGATAAAGCAACAGTTGAGGTGGGCCTGACTCTTGTCGCCCTCGGCTCCATCGAAGATGAGCTAAACGCTGCGAAGGCAAGAGTGATGAGCTTCAAACAAAGACTCGTCATGAACAGCTTCATTTTGACTGCTTCCGCACTGTCCCCCCGAGCCATCAACCGCGAAAGTTGGGCCTATGTGCGCAACAAACGCTGGTTCGAAGACACATTGCCCTTATTAGGCGACGGCCACTTTAAGCAGTGTTTTCGAGTGAGCCCAGCCACCTTCCGTTTGAGCCGACTCCATTGTTACAAGATACTGCGTCGCCAACACAGCAACTGTCAACCCTAAACATGATTGCGCTAGTGACGTAATGCAGGCGTTTGAGAGTATGGACAGACTATAGGCCTTCACTTTTCAACAAATCGCACTGCTGCTGAAAATGAAAACATTTTCTCAGCGCAAAAAAATACTGACAGGGCACCGCAGTGCTGCGACACGTTTTTTTCTATTGATAAATTATGCACACTGTATGCGAGAGTACTCCCTTCCTGCCAGAAAAGTAGATGCGAGATCTGCTTTTGCGAAAAGGATCTTTGCCGGAAAGGAGTTACTCCTTTGTTGTCGTGTGTCACTGCGCCCTAACGCCTTTCCGAAAGATGTCCCCTTGTCTAGTGGACTTCAGGGTGCCCGTGTGTCAGGGGCATAAACAGGAAGAAAAAAAAAATGTAGCAAGCAAAATACACATACATATAAGCCTACGGACGGACGGACGGACACGGAGAGAAATAGAAACGGTCGGTCGGTCAGACGAACGGACGGACCGACAGATCCGAAATAGCCAGGAAAGTCTTCAGCACTAAACTTCGAAAAAACAAAAAAAATATTTCATAATGAACGTATACCTTGGTATTTTCAAAGAAAAAAATACTGTCCAAACTGTTTATAAATTGGCATTGAGCAACACATCAGACCACTGCAAACGCTTTATAGCCACACAGGTGATCAGTAAAACATCCGTAAGTGACGAGCGAATACTACAGCGAGCTAAGGAAAACGTCTTAGAGAGAGAGAGGGATAACAAAAGGAGAAATAAAAAAAGCAGTCAGGCATAAATATCTCAAAATGCGCTCCCAAGCGAAGGTGATCTTCAAAGGCACCGCCGCGGGGCACCGAGGGGCCAAATTGAAGGATTTGCTCGGGCGAACAAGGGAAGGAGGCGGCGCGATGGGCGGGAAGACTCTCAGGGAAGGCCGCGACACGGTGACCTCACTGCCCAGTAAAGAACACACACACACACAAAAAAAAACAAAAATCTTAAGCCAGCTTTCAGGGAGAGCGGTGAACAGCACGCTGTACACAGCGGGCCGATGCTGCAGCAGCCCACGACACACGCACCGAGGCACGAAAGGCGGACGACGTTGTTGACAGGGCAGCCGGGATCGATGGCTGGGCGCGAACGGCGAATGAAGACAAGTCAAGCCGCGGCCGTCGCTGTCCGGAAGAAAAGCCGACGACAAAAAAAAACAAAAAACAAAATACACCAGCCTTTCTGGACTGTCCCGAAAAAGGAGACGAATGAACGAGAATAAGAACAAAAGGGGGAGAAAAATCAACAAGACCATCGAGATGAAGTGCTTGTACAGAATGGCGGGAAGTGCTGAGCTAAGGACGCGAGGGGCAAAAGCGCCACGGTCGGCGATAAAAGGAAGTAAACGAATCTTGCGCTGCGTGAAGAAGAGGATGGCGGAAGGAAGCGAGCGGTGTTTGAAGAAGACCGACGAAGAAGACGAATGCCGCGGGCCTTTCTTACCCTTTTAGCGGCGGCACAATAAGGCTCGTTAAGGCCAAAACGAGGCGCATGCGAATGTCGCTAGCCGACACGTGAGCGCCCAGTCTCCTCTCTGTTCGTCAACAGTAACAGCCGTCATGCGGTAGGTGAGCGAAGGAAAGGATTGCCACGGACCCTTACGTATGTCGCACATACAGGTTCCCACCCGCAAAATAAACGTCGCAACAGCAGCCCCCCCCCCCCCCACCCACCCATAAAAACTGGCGGAAATTGCGAAATCGTGGCGTTGGACGAATAGGTGGCTGCAGGGGGCTAGGAACAGCCCTAAACCCAAAGCCCCGTTAGTCCAATATATAACTGCACGAGTCAGCATACGAGGGAAAGAAAAGTGAAACCATGCATATACCCGTGAAGCGAGCATCTCTTTTTGGAGTGCTAGCTCTACCCTGTAGGTACAAACCCAGAAAACGGTTGTGCGCACGCGTTTGACATTGGAGCACGTGCGAGAAGCTAAGTGAAACCCCATATACTTTGAATAAAGCTGGTACAAGTACTGCTTGCGTCGGGGAAGTGAGCATTACAATTTAAAGCGCCAACTGTACCTCCAGTACAAACACAGAAAATTTGCATGCGTTGACTTTGAAGTGCAGCCAACGTCGATTTCTTCTTCCTCGTCCTCCCCGCATTCGCGTCGACATAGCATTGGACATACGAAGTGCCAGTTTGTTCTCCTTCGAAACATGACCTTTGATACGACATTGAACGCGCCACCTGTTCAGTATATTGTAACGGCCACTAAACACACAAAAGCAAATACACTTTAACACGGCTTTAATCTGGCAGCCATTGCCGCCAACCTCACTGTTCTCAAAACACTTCGTCTTCCTCGTTCTCTGTCCTGCGGCTTTTCTCTGCTAGAATCCCACTACCCGTCAGTTTAACCCATAACAATATCATATCGGCGCAACCAGAAAGAAGATTACTTCAACGAGACTCTAAACCGATTCAAAATATCCAAACAGGCGTAAAGCGAGCGAATTCGCGAATCTTTATACATGCAAGCACAATGTTGAATCGTTACAAATGTCGCCATTGCGGAACACTCATCAAAAGAAAGTAATAAAAGATGACCCGGATGTGGACGTATTCAATTAAGGTCATATCAGGATTCTCTCTACAACGCTATCATAACGTACTTGCCCCCGAAAGATGGGCATGCTTTAAGATCAACACAATTTACTAATGGCGAGTGCGCGGGGAGCGTGGGATTTACCGAGAGAAGCCCTAGACGATCGGTGGCCGTTCAAGTGACGGAATGGGAGCACAGCGAAGGAGTAGAGTGGGGTGATAGGAACGGTACCTGCCCTCCCCCCCCCCTCCCGTCTGCTCCAACACCGGTCTCCTTTCGTATCGATCGATGGCTACGCTCGCTGATTGAAAACGCCAGCATGCCAGCATGCTCCAACAAGCCGCCGATCCTTCCACGCACTGCAAGCCTGTCTGCACGGCACTGCACGCTTGCCTCGTTGGTGACGCACTGTGAGCACCCCACGCCACTGTTAACGTGGAAAGAAGAAAAAAGAGGGGACACGTGATTTTGAAAGTGGGCCCACTGTTTCTACGCTATAGCGAGATCACGAAGGAACAGTGAAAGAAAAAACGCTTAACGATAAAAAAAAACACAGAAAGGGCGTTTGTGTGTGTCACAGAGCACGTAAAATAATCTACAGCAAAATTAAACCATGACAATAACGTCAGCATCGGCAAGCCATTTAGACGAGTCCTCAATCACGACATGGCGCCTCTCGCACTACATTACGCAGTAATAAGATTTTTTTTTTCTTTTTATTAAACTTGTCATGTCCTTGTAGACCATGGTCGACCAGGCACGCTTATCGGTGCAGATGTAACTGGTAACAAAAGTGCAAAACCGGATGCAAGTAGCCTGCAAGTCTCATATTCATCCTGATACAAAGGAAGCTCAACTAACACTCTAGGAAAGCGCAATGGGAGCGCGATTCAAAGGCAACAGCGACGCCAATTGTTGGTGCTGGTACCACCAACAGGATGTTGACACCATGTAAATAAAGAGCCCAACATAGATACACGCTGTAACCTTCCGCTGAGTAGCCGAGCGTACAACGGGCCACAAAAGGCAAACATAAAAGCAGCGAAGCAGGTCGCTTACACCTACAGACTCAGGCAACACGACCCCTTTACTCATGGGGGCTCTGCTTTCCCGCAAAAAGCGCCGCACAACCGGGACGCTCCCTTCGCGTCCACTTTGCCACAATGCACAAAGGCATGAAAAAAAGCGAGGTAAAGGTGTTAGCTAACACAGCGCTATGGCCAAGATATATTAGCCGAATTGCGTGCCCTGGTATAAAATTAAGGAATAACCTCGACTCATTGTGTATACAGGGTGTCCCACATAACTTGAGCCAAGAATTTCAATATGAAAGACACTTCATGGGCGAATTGAACCAAACGCGTACTACTCACACTATAGCTTGTAGGTACTCAGGCTATTTTTTATTATTTCTACCCATACTAAACAATTATTAATCTTTAATTACTTATCTTTTTTTTATTATGGGCTGTAAACCCAAAATACGAACACTGGACTGCAGAGCATGTTCAGAAACCACCGACTGAATTGTTTCCTGTACGATACATCTTGCGCTGTTACTTTTTCCGCGTTGTAAAGAAAGCGTATAGCAGCACTGTAGCAGTGCATTCGCGGTCCGTCACACGGCTTCTTTTTACATTTGGCGGGCTTTCTTTACGTTGTGGAAAAAATAACAGCACGAGACATAGTCGGTGGTTGGTTTCTGAAAGTGCTCTACATCTCAGTATTCATATTTTTGGTTTCCGGACCATAATTGAGAAATAGGTAAATAGGATTATTTAATAGTTAGTATGGGAAGAAATAAGAAATAGCCAGAGTACCTACAGGTTAGTGCGAGTAGTTTGAGTTTGGTTCAATTCGCCTCCTAAGTGACTTTCACTTTCAAATTCTAGGCTCAAGTCATGTGGGACACCCTGTATACAGCTAACGCAATGAAACGATAGTGCCATAGAGAAGATTCGGTTTCCGCTCAGTTTAACCATCGGTAGATCCGCTGACAATAATGATCCCAGAAGTTAAAGAACCCCAGGTGGTCGAAATTTCCGGAGCCCTCCACTACGGCGTCTCTCATAATCATATGGTTGTTTTGGGACGTTAAACCCCACATATCAATCAATCAATCAATCAATCAATCAATCAGTCAATCAATCAATCAATCAATCAATCTTGATCCCAGAAAGCAGCCCACGGAAGGTATGCACAGGAAGTTCCAATACACGAATGTTGTTGCCATCTTATTAAGGCTAGAGCCAAACATGACTCATCAAGAGCAAAACTGGACCGTCCGCGGCGCACACACGAGAGATGCAAGGAATCATCACGCGATGACGTCATAATGTGACGTCATCATACACCTCAGATGGCCATTTTTTTTTCTGGCGCTATCACAGAGTTTCATTTAAACTGTGTATTTTATTTGGATATATGGCAAACATAGGTATGTACGCTCGCTTTTGATATTACTGCTGCCATTCGAGGGCCTTTAGGCACATACAAGCTGTATGATGCAGCTTTTCAACAAACAATTTCGCTGGAAAATAAAAACATTCGGTCCTGTTCTGTTCTCTATGAAGTTATATAACGAGTCGTCACATGTCCGCGTCGCGTCAAGGCACAATCCTAAGGTCAAGGGTGGAGCCATCAAGGAGGGACTGTAAAAGTACAACAGGTGCAATGAGCTTCGAGTGCCTCCCAATCACGAAGGCTATGCAAAACAACAAGAGGTGCAGAAAGCCTTCGGAACAGGGCGGGTGAGGGTAGACTGAGAAGCAAAAGATGGCTTTAAGCTTTCGAGTCTCATACCCCGGTCACACGGCCACCACTAAACTCCGTTGAACACCGTCAACGTAAATCTCCCCTAGGTGGTTCGACGGAGAAGGAGTTGTGGCAGTGTCACACGGCAATGAAAAGGTTGTAACAGTTGGCGCGAGGGGGCTCAGCTGGCGCTGTTTGATTTTCAGAAAATTATTCTAATTTCATCTCTATTGATTTTTTGTGAATCCTCGTTCTGGGGTTTTTACAAAAAAAAAGACTATTAAGGAGGTAAGAGGCTAACAAACCATAAAAATATTTTCAAATAAAAACGAATTCGCTAAATGTAGCGATGCTGCTAGTGACGCTGGCCACATTGTGCTTTTAGTTGTTTTGTTGCCTGTGTTCATGTCTGTGTACGAAAGTTCTTGTGCTTCCTTGCCTCGTGAGCGCACATTTTGTGTTCTTCAGCGATTAGTCACACAGCGACGACCACAACCACACGCATGGACGAAATATTTTTCAATGGCGCCGGCCGGCCCGACTCGTGACGTCGTGAGGCACCACATGCGTGGCACGGAGTGTAGAGCATCGGTGTTGAGAGTAAGTGAACTCTGGCGGGCGTAAATATATGTAAACAAACACGCGTTGTGAATGAGTACTACAACGAAAGAACGTTTAAGATTGCCAAAATGTATTATTCTTTCACTGCGGCCACTTAGTGCTCGAAATTTTTCTCTGACCTCTAGACTGCTGAGGACGAGAGTACCTCGTTTCGCTGCGAAGGGAGATCGTTGAACGTCCTTTGCGAAACGCTCCGTTTACCTTCGTTTGGGTAAGGGTGGCCGTGTGACACGGACCGCATCTTCGTTGTCGTAAGGACGAGGGAGTTAAACGGTCTTCGCGGGTGCCCGTGTGACAGGGGTATCAGGCGAATACCAAAGGGACCCCGCGAATTTTTTTCGTTTATTTTTCTTTGCAACCCGAGGCGGCAATGTTTATGAAACTCGTCAGGAGCGCACTCTGCAGAATGAATGAAGTCATGGGGGGGACGTGTCATTATCGAATTAAAAGCGAATCATTAGAACGGCGGCCGTATCGGTGGGCGTCTTAGCGCTTGTGATGCGCGTGCGCCTCCGTCCGAGGCTAATATGAACATAAGGCAGGCGTATAGTGTCCGAATCAGAAAATTACCCCGTCAGTGAGGACTTTGATCTGATTACGGAGCGAGGTCGATGAACGGGAAGGCAGAGAACCTATGGAAAGAATGCCGAGAACTTTTCCGACCAAAACCGTGGCCATAAAAGCATTTGACGTCGTTTTACTCTGCTTCCTTTGAGAAAAGTGAATGCTCTACAACGTTTACGGACTTGAAATCGGATAGCCGAATGATGCGGTAACTGTGTCACTTTATCGATCCAATATGGTAATTATTCCAATAATAGGCAAGTGGACTTTACAGGAAACAATAATGCATTTTTTCCTTATTTACAGAAGCTTCCGTAGCCACAACTATGTAATTACAAGCCACATATAGAGAAGCGTGGTGAACTCTACATAAACATAGTTAAAGTTGAATGAGCACAAACCGTAAAAGAAAATAAATAAAATAGTCGAAGAGCTGTAACACCACACCTGTTGTCTATATGCGCCTTCGTATTATTATTCACTACGATTGTTATCATGAAGTCAATATCAGTGAAACGAAGATGCCGTTCGCGCCTGCAACCGGACTAAAAGACACGGCGTTGCATAGATGACTGCAGGTATTTCAGTCCTCAAGAGCTGAAACATCGCATTACACGTCGCGAAATCACCGCTCCTCCACGACCAGCAAATTGACCCTAAATGCGTAAGCACTTCCGCGTGCAGCTGCGCCAATGACAAGGCTGGCCAAGACACACGAAGCAAGTACGCAATTACTGACCGAATTTTCTAGATCCTTTTCACGAGCAGCCATTCTCTGCGAAGCAAGCTCTTTTAAACATGCTTTTTTAAAGCATGTTTACTGAGACAAATAAAATGAAAAAAAAAATGGTAAAAGCACGTGTAATACGGCATAGACAGCACCCCGATAGGATCATGCGTGGTTTGCTTGCAGTGCCCGCTTCATTGCATGTTACTCCACCACCCCCCTTATTTGCTATTTGTTTAATTAAACTTCAGTTGTTAGATGCACTTTCCCTGAGCCAGTACAGTTTTTCGTCTTCAACTTCGCAGCACAGCCTTTTCCTGCAGTACGCTCCAACTAGCCCACACACAAGCTTTTCTGAATGCTATTTTAAGCCGAAAGCCATAGATGCTTCATCAAATAAGAAAAGTAATCACTGTAATCAACACGAAATTATGCGAAAATTCATTACGGGATGACTTCATCATGGGAGATGACCAAACACCGGCGAAAATTGCGGAGCTCACTCAGACGACTCACTCGTGACATTGCGCTTTGGGCTCAGTCGGGCTCAAACTCACAAAAGTATTACACATCCAGACTCAGACTCAAAACTCGACCTGAGTGAGTCCGGCTGAGCCGACTCATGAGTATAGGTCAGTAAACTAGTATGGAACTCACTCACACTCACTCAAGAAATATATCTTGCGCTTTGGGCTCACTCGTACTCACACTAACCTAACTTTTCCCGAGCCGGACTCGTTCGGACTTACAGTCGCGAAAACTTCCTTTTGACCCCACTCACTCGGACTCGAATTCACCACAAGATTACTGACCTGGAATCACTCAGACTCAGACCCGTGGCTCGATCTGAGTCTGAGTGAGGTCGAGAGACTAGACTCATGACTGAGCTCGCCAACCTGTGGTTACATAACAGCAAATAATGACGTCATTACATCACATCGTTGCTCGGTGAAAGGTGGGCAGATCCAACACTATGGCCGATCATTGATGCACTGCGAACCACGTTATGTGCAGAAAGTTTCCGGGTGAGGGGGGCGGGGCGGGTTTATTGGAATCGATTAGAATAGAGGAGGAAGGAACATGGCTTTGTGCCCCTAGAACATCTTTAATTACGAATTCTCAATCCTGCGAGAACGGACACCACGCGGTGTAGATTTATGTCATTTTACCGCATTCGTTTGAGCCGCTACATAATTAATCTCTTCATCAGGCGTGAAATGAGGAGACATTTCACTCCCAGGCGGACTCGTTCCTCAGCAAGTTTCATTAGGGGGGAGGGGGGAGGCACACGAGTTTCGTTCGAATAAAGATGATCTCTTGCCCTAATTCCTTTCACGCCCCGCCGCGGCGGTCTAGTGGCTAAGGTACTCGGCTGCTGATCCGCAGGGCGCGGGTTCAAATCCCGGCTGTGGCGGCTGCATTTACGATGGAGGCGGAAATGTTGTAGGCCCATGTGGTCACATTTGGGTGCACGTTAAAGAACCCCAGGTGGTCGAAATTTCCAGAGCCCTCCACTACGGGGTCCCTGATAATCATATGGTGGTTTTGGGACGTTAAACCCACATATCAATCAATCAATCAATCCTTTCGCCCGTAAAAACTAGAAGGCCAGGAGGCAGTGAAAGAAACAATAAAACAAAAAACAAAGAGGGAAACAAGAAAATGCTCAAGATCTCTCACTTTCCAGAACATGAGGGGGCTGGGGGATTCCGGGTTTGTTTACGCGCCCTGCGAAGTACTTGTTCGCGCGGCTGCCTTCTGTGTTCTTGAGGAAGTGACAGAATTTCCCTTCTTTTACGACGACGACGTTGCGGCGTCGAGCTGCGTCAGCAGCTCCTCCAACTCTCCGCAACCGAGCCGGCGTGTCTCCCCCCGCAAGCCCATTACCGCCCTTTCTTTTCTTTCGTTCTTTTCGTTCGCGTTTTAGTCCTATATTTTGAATTCCACGTACAAGACGACAGCACGTCTGTCTGGTTCCGGGAGGACCCCGACCCGGCGCGACACGAGAGAAACCAGGCTCGATGACACGCACGCCAGCGACGTCGCGTCGAGGTGTCATCTTCTAAGGGCTTCAATGTGCTGTTCCTTTTGTTTTATTTTGTGGCACATTGCGCGCAGCGGAGGCGGGAGTTTAGGCAAGGAGGGAGAGGAGCCGTTTATAGTTTCAAAGCTACTTTATCGTACGGCACTTAGTCGCGGCAATGTGAGAAAGCTATAGCTATAGCTGACATCGTTTGGTCGGCTTTTTTTTTTTTCGTTTGGTATAGTGATACCAAAGCGAGCGCAGCGCCTTTTCTATTAGAAAGGCTAGCGTGCTTGCAGGCCACTCGATAAATTTAAGCGACTTCTCAGGATTTCCATAGGTTTTTCAGCTCGCACAATCCACTTGCGCTGTCAACTATATAGTTAGTAGTAGCATTCGTATGGGTTTCAAGTAACAAAATCACGATATGATTATGAAAGACACCGTAGTAGTATAGGTACGGAAATTTCGACCACCTGGGGCTCGTTAATGTGCACCTAAATCCAAGCACACGCGCCTTTAACATTTTTGCTGCATCCAAATGCGGCTGCCGCTGCTTGAATTTGATCCCGCGACCTTTAGGTCTGCAGTGAAGCGCCGCTAGACCATTGCGGCGGTTTTGTGTAGTCCAGGTATGTCAGCCGCTTAGTTTGCATATCGACTGCACTATCTACTTCTCAACCGGTGCGTGAAGAATGTCAAACTGTGAGCCACTCTTCAGAGCAGGAAACGACCGCTTATTCACAGAGCTATTTTCATCTGCATGGTTGGTGTCTGATGACGAAGGAGTTTCCAGAAAATTTTTGATGAAAACTGTCCCGCTTTCTCCCTTCTAAGGTACAAGGGCTGACAGCTTCTCATATATGGTATGCCGTAATGTCTAGAGCGAAATAATGCCAATCGAAAGAGAGTACATCGCTAGCAGTGCGCGCTGTCGGGCTGTAGCTGGTGGGCGTTTATTATGAACAGTATAAGCTCGGCGCCAGAAAGACGGCCACATAGGAGAACAAACGGACACACACTGTTAATAGACATGGGCTACGTGTCTATGCGCTACTTTGTGTTCCTGTGTGGTCGTGCCCTTAGCGCTAAGTTCGCTAAAAAGCATATCGCGTCAGCAATGATGACCTTTCATCTCGGGCTAGTTCTTGCCGCACCACTATTCGCACATTACGACGTTATAAAGAAGACGGTGCTTTACTGTTTCAGTTAGACAAATTAGGCAACGTCACACAGCTGGCACATCCGTCACCATATTTATATACCACGAAAGGTAAAAGGCAGAAAATGGAGGAACTACCATACAGAATTAGAAGCAACAAAAATGTAAACAATATTTCAAGCGTAAAATTATGAAAATAGAAGTTGATTGAGATGTAAATAATGTTAACGCGTCAATATTCAAAGGCAAGGACGCAGCCGAACGCCAAGCTGGACATTAACCAAGACTTGCCATCGAGCTTAACACGCTCTCAGCAATGCAGTATCACCGCCTGTGGGACTAAAAGGCCCCCAAGTGTGTCTCTTGCTAAGCTATAACTATACTGCGCTGCTTCCTTTCTTAAACCATGATATGAAGCAAAACATCAAAAATGAGATCATAAAACGTCCGAAATGGAAGAGCCGTAAGCGGTTTATAGCGGTTCGCCAAGACTTCGACAAGAATAAATACCGCACTCCTCTCTCGCACTATCGCAAGTCTAGAGGGTCATCTGCAAGCTCTAAACAAAATGTGGGGTCTATAGGTAGACTCAAGCTGAGTCTACTGCGGAGCATAAACCAAAGGTGGCTGTTACGCACGTCAAATGAACCCGGATGAAAGCAAAACAGTACTAAGAAGGTCAGATAAGGAAGCAACAGAAGACGGCGACATCGAGCCGAAAGAACCCGTTAAACCGAGTTACGGACACCCTCTTACGACGCGCACTGAAATTACCGCGCAACCAAACAGGCTGAACGAGTGTTTGTCAGGGCATTGCCGCTTAGCGTATACTCGCCATCGGTTTTACGTTTCTCGCGACGTCGACGCGTGCAGTAAAAGCAGAGACACTGCAAACCCCCTCGACTTTCTCTCAACTCGCTGACAGACAAGGCTGGCGAGGCACATTTGGTCAGTGGGTTCGTTTGGCGAAGTATTACTGTAATTCTTTTTTTTGTGTTTGTGCTGCTCAACAGAATACACGGTTCTATCGTTGACTATGCGCATCAACAGATACAATGGGTAATCCCATCCATAGGCAAGCGCAAGAGGTTGACGAGGTTGACGGGCGAAGGAGGGGGGTGAGGTGGACCAGATGGCGTCCTCCCCTACTCATCTAAGAGCTTCCCCCAAATCCTCCCTGTACGTTTACTTATTCAGACCTGACCCGCCTATGCTTAGAAGGCTGCTATAACCACCCCGCGTTCAGTTGATCACGCAAGATAGCCACGCGAAACAAAAAAAGAACGGGTGGAAGGCTGCATGGCTAAGCATTTTATAGCAGACAAATTATAACTGATAGTTCCCTGCATATGAACAAATCAAGTTTATGTACCGTGCGGCTGGCTTCCCCTTCGCGCTGTGGTGGATGGCAATTTCGCAGCTTCTGTGCCAGTTGTCACGTGATCACAGAGGACGGTGGCAAGCTTTGGGCTGGGCGGGGCCCACGCACCGCGACGTCCCTTGTTAAGGTTGAAAGGAAGGTCGCTGGAGGATACGAGAAACAGAACACAGGTTTATGGTACTATTTACACATATTTACAGCAAAGAATGGATAGTGGTTTCACAAACCACGAGCGTGGTGGTTGAACGTTACATGGTTCAAAGCGACGTCCAGCACTCTGCGGCGTCGTTTTAAGCCCAGTCGGGCCCTCTCCGAGTGGAACACCAATCACACGCACACAACAGGTGAGGGGGACGAGCATGCACTGTCCACGTGAACGTCCAATTTTAAGTTGTGAACACTGCACTGCAAGGCGGCGCCAGCAGGGCTCTTCCTCGTCTTGTGTGTGCCACTAGTCGAGAGTTCCCACGATCCTGGCAGCATACTGCGCCCCGCCGCGGTGGTCTAGTGGCTAAGGTACTCGGCTGCTGACCCGCAGGTCGCGGGTTCGAATCCCGGCTGCGGCGGCTGCATTTCCGATGGAGGCGGAAATGTTGTAGGCCCGTGTGCTCAGATTTGGGCGCACGTTAAAGAACCCCAGGTGGTCGAAATTTCCGGAGCCCTCCACTACGGCGTCTCTCATAATCATATGGTGGTTTTGGGACGTTAAACCCCACATATCAATCCATCATGGCAGCATACTTCAAAGGGCCCGCCGATTTGTTCGCTTCATAAGCGGGTGATTTGCGGTGGCCGCCGCGGTCTCTTCCAGGAAGCTGCTGTCTTTGTTGGCCTCTCTCGAACGGTTAACGGCGTCTTGCGACACGACGTCTCGTCCTCCGGCTAGCACGTACAATGCCTGACGAGCATAGGCAGTCGGCCGGTCGGCTGGGTGATTGGGGATTAAAAAGGAGCGCCGTTCTTCTGTCAGCTCTGGGTCCGGTCACAACAGCTTCCCCGTCGCCAGATGAATCACCGAGGTCATCAGGCACGCTGCTGCTTGAAGGGACGACAAAAGGGTCCGCATTTGAAGGACGGGAACTCGCCTTTGCTTGCTGCTTGGTCTGGATAATTGCTCAAATCTTCGACAGCGTCTGTCAGACTGGGCGCCGATGGGATTGAGAGCCTCCCCAGTGGATCGGCTTACGCACAAAGGCGTCTGCCCAGACGAATTTCCAGGCCAAACTTAACACCCTATATAAGCGCCTCATGAGTATATATGCCAACGCACTTAATCCCGTTTACAAAGATGCAATAGGCCTATAGAGGGAGGGCACTGTGACATTTCGACCACCCTTCCAAAATTAAATCTCCGCGTGCCTACGGTCTCATCAAAATAAAGCGAATAGTGCTAAAAAAACAACAAAACACCACGAGCGTAGCCAATAAGATGTTGCGGTGGGAGAAAACACGAACTACAGAGGAAGCCATCAGAGAAAAATCGTCGCATGTCGTGAGACGCAGCGAAACTTGTTGTCGCAAGCACATCATAAAAGCGAGGCCGTAAACACGAGAAAACATTTCGGCCAGCCAGTTGGGTGTACGAGAGATATAGATGTATCCGACCTCATTTGACCAGAGCGCGCGCTTTATAGGCTCACAATTTTTTGGATAACATATCCACTTTATTACCCACGTCGCTACTGATGCCACCAGCCCTCGCCACAAATTGCTCGTGCGAATGCGTAAACGACGCCATGGATCACAGAGAATCTATTCAGCTATTTACTATAACTTCATTAAAACTGGCTGCAAACGTGTACATCAGTGTACGAGGTTGCCGTTATAACGGGACGTTAAACAAACAATTTCGAAATCTTGTGGTGGGCGCGCGTTTATTACACGGAAACATGGCCGTAAAACCTCAACGCACCTGCACACCCATTCTCATTAACATACGAGTCGACAATACAGTGCCGTGAGTTAAGCTGTTACAGATTCACTACGTCCACAGTTTGTCTAACAGCCTGTGAGGGGGGGGGGGGGTGCTTCCTCCGGCCATTTCGTGGTATCGTATATGTATGCACTGAATGCAAACTCGTCAAACTAAAAGCAAAGCACACAACAACAAGAGTTTGTTCAGGAGCGTAGCAACCATTTTTTTTATTCGGGAGTGGGATGGGGAGAGAGAAGTCAACAAATTTTCGTGTACGTCAGTGGGTGCCTTTGTATGTGTGTACATGTGTGCATACACACCAGCGGAATTGATATTCTTTCGGGGCGGGGGAGGTGAATCCTCAAACCCCTCTCCACATCAACGGCTACGGCAATGCATTTGTTGTGTATGTATGCGTCTGATTAAAAAGTGCTATATCGGATTCGTCGTTTGCAATAATGGTCTCCAGGCTCGTCTCTTGGATTTAGAAACCGAAGCACACGGTGCGACTGACACAAATACACATTCGTATTTCTTTATGTACCGATTATTATTTTTTATTCAGGCGTATACGGTTCACTTCCTCGAGCGTTTTAATCTTCGCAGACTCCCGCTATCCTCTTTCAAAAGTACAGTCGACGATGCGGCTGACGTATTTATCTCCCATATTCATCTCCTACAACGCCGCGTTTCAATGCTTTTCCGCGAAGACGCGCTCTACTACAGAGCGCGGGCACAGAGCAAAGCCAGGAACAAGCATCTTCGATGGTAAACAAGGTATACTACATACGCCGCGCACGCTATGTCACGGCTCATCGGCCTCGCGAAGATGGCGAAGACGCGAAAAGAAGAAAGGCGCACCAGGAGGGATGGCAGGAGAAGGGAGGCGGTTAAAAGGACGTCTCTTGCCTGGTACGCTTCCCAGGAGAACAGTTACTCGGCTGCTATTGCGACTGTCTCGAAGCGCATCCGATATTTTCTGCTAGCTCCTCGGCTCTGTTTTTCAGCTCTACGCAGCCAGCGCTGCCATTTCGCGCTGAGAGTAACACATAGGCTGCACGGTACAGCAAACGTGAAGGCACACAGGATAGGAAATGAAATCTGTGTACGGCGCGCAGAATAATAGAGCACGAACATGAATAAGCCAGACAGTGCGATTTCTGAATACTACCCAATTGTGGCTGACTTGAAGCACGGATGCATGAGTACATCGTATTAGTTAAGCTAACATTACTCTACTGTACTGCAGATGTCGTATACTAAAGTAGTGCCACTGGACCGTAAATGTGTAAATCTGGCTGCATTAGCTATTCTTTCTTCTCCTCATACTAACTGGCGGGTTGATATTGATTTTTGGTTGAGTGTACGGAATCATTTATTTTCATTTGAACAGTAAAAATGAAAGGTAGCAATTAAACTGCGTGTTTATAGCCTATAATTAATTTTTTTTATCGTTAAGTGATACACTCTGAATCGTATCTGAACGGGGACCAAGCATCCATTATATACCATCGATATTTATTCATTCTCACTAAGACAAAGCCCAAATACAAAAAGACACTTTCGAATGCACGGAAATGAACCTATATACTCTACGACATACTGCCGCTGTCCTTGACACCACAGAACTAAGAGAACAATATAACAAACCAAAAAGCAAAAAAGAAAAATTGCCTGAGCTTTCACTCTTTTAAACATAGTTATCATGAGCAAAAGGTACGTTTCAGTTGGCTTAGCAAAGACTGCACGCAGGCAACATCTGCAGTAGCTTCGTATTTTGGTACAATCTGTCATCTAGCTATATCTACTGGACGATTCGATTCGCATGTCGCTTGTGTATGAAGCGCAAATACAAACGGCTCAGTCAAGGGTACTATTCACACACAGCAGCTAAATGTTTGCATGGTCACGTGGTACGCAACGGCGAGGCTTCGGACGAGCGCCGCTGCGACGCTTCTCCACGACGAATCACGTGGTGTGACGTCACGCCTGCCACACTTGCGCTGCCGCCGCTCAAGGTTAATGCAACGCGGTATAGTAGACCTTGCGAGACATAGCGCAGTAGAGCCTTTGCCCTAAAGAAAACGTTTCATTAACGTGGTTTAGTAATTTTGTCTTACGTGTCCTTTGGAAAGAAACAGAGGCCATTGACCCGTCCTTTACGCTGTTCATTTACCATTTCCTTTTCTTTTCTTTCCTTTTTTTCGGCGAATTCTGCAACCAGAAAGCCTCGTCACTATAGAAGACAAAGTGCAAAGCTGCATAACGACCGGAGATTTCAAGCTCTGTTGCACGGAACTAAGATAACAAGCAATGTAGACTTCTGCGGAGTCGAAAAACGGGAACGGAAGGCCTATACCGGCTGGAAGCGTCGAAGACGGAGCGTAAAGTTTTACGCTTTTACGGCCACAGAATCAGCAAGGTCCCCCCTTGTCCCCCTCCCTTCCACCAGTTTCTTTTCCGTTACACTCACCACTTCTCTGCTTGTATGACGCAAAATCGATATCTTAAATAAATCATTTCCCCATCTGATCAATTTCTTGCGCCGCGGCCGAGAACTCCCGCAATCATCTGTTACGGCCTTTGTGTTTCTAGCACCCATTTTTGGATTTTTCTTCTCTGGTCTTGGCTCGTTTTCGCATCTTGCCATAAGTAACTTTCGAGCCCGATATACTGCTTAAAAAAAAGAAAGCAGGAAAAGGGGAGAGAAGAATAGAAAGAACGAGAGAGGATCGAGAGCGAGTCAGTAAATTAGCGGCCTTCCCCAGAGAGACACCGTTCCGAAAGTCATTACGAATCAAACTCTAAATGGCCGCCCGCGCGTTGCAAAGCTTAGCCGTATATGGCCGAAACGGTCTCGTCTCGCAAAAAGAGAACTGCCGCATCCGAGAGTAATGGAGCGCGAAGTTCTCGACTAAAAATAGACAAAAGAAAGAAACGAGAAAAGAGAGTGAAAGAGAGAAAGTTTGAAAGAAAAGCGCGCCACAAAATTAAGTGTCACAAATGGTTCCAACCCATTTTCACCGATTTCTGCCTGTCTGCTATCCTTCCTTCGATTAAAAAAAATATTAGTCGAAAAAGATGGCGGCTTCTCGTTAGAAGTCTTCTTCTGCGCAGAATCATGGCGAGAAAGTGACAAGGCGCACGCCTACTGTACGTGGCAATTGCGAAAGCATCCCACGTACTAAAAAAAGGGGGGCGCTGCAAGCGCGCGATGATGTAGGACGTGCTGCGCTTCGGCTCCGCTGATTTTCGGCTGGAACCACGGGTAACTTCACAGTACCCCGTCAAGACCAGCATCAATCGTTTCGGCAACTCACAGGCAACACGTGGATACCAGTGTCATCCAGGTGGGCCCGTTTTTGACAACTTTACGGCCGATCATCACCCGACCACGTTGGCGACGCCGTTAGGCCAAACGGCGACGCCAACGCCCGGCGGCGTGGGACCGGCTTTCCGAGGCAACATCGACGCTACTCTCATGCAGCGTGGATACGACCCGCATGCCATGACGTGGGAAACGATTACGATTTCCGAAACGCCAAACTCTGCTTCTTCACCGAGGTTTCGGAGCCAAGCTCTCAACGACGCGGTGAAACGCCGCTCGCAAGCCAACGCCAAGAAGGCGGCGTCCGCCGCTGATTCGGCATCCGGCACGCCAGCTGACAAGACGCAGCCTCCCGCTTCGCGCACTGTGGGACGCAAGGGCAAGTTTCTCACCAAATGGAAGCCTCGCCCGTTTCCGAAACCGAGTCCGGACGACTATGTAATAGTCGTAAAGCCACGAGAGTGCATCTCATTGCATGATGCTTTCTCAGAGAACTGGTACGGGACTGCGTTTAAGGCATACCTCGGGCCCAAGCGAGCTGAGACGCTGACAGTTATTCCATCGAGAGAGCAAAATTTGATCGTGATTTACACCCCGGACCCTGACACAGCGGACAAAATGATCGGGGACTTCGTGGTAAACATCGAGCACAGGCAGGTTCTGCTCAACGGGTACCTGCGACAAGATGGTAGCAATGTCTGCCACGGAGTTATCGTAGTCCGCAACACAGATACGACGGAGACGCTCCGAGAGAGCGTACGCTGGAGGTCAGGCACCATCGTCGAGGTGCGTAAATTTGGCACATCGAACAAGGCGCGTATAACCTTCGCCGGCAAGAAGAAGCCACGCTTTGTTCACTACGACGCAATGCTGATCCCCGTCAAACCCTACTACCGGACGATCCCGGCCTGCGGCAAGTGCGGTGTCGTCGGCCATCGGATGGACACTTGTCCCAACCCACGACCGGATACGTGTGGCCTGTGTGGACAGCAGGTTCCGCTTGCGGAGGAGGGGGTAAGGGCCCCTCATGAATGTGTACCCGTATGTTCTGTGTGCGGTGGAGCACACGCCACAAACTCTCGAGCATGTACGGCCAAGTACCGTAATTCCAAGGTGGCCGCACAACAGGGCAGAAAGTCCAAAAGGGCGTCCAATAAACGACGCAAAGATCAGACTCCCAGTGAGCCACCACGCCGGGAAGTCGCCAAGACTAACAAGCCCGCTTCCCCTACTGGAGGAACCGAAAAGCAGCCGACGGCGCAACCATGCGGCGAAGCCGGGCCATGGGCCAACGCCGTGAAAAACGGAAAGCAGGTGGGTGGTACGGGTAGAGCTGCCTCCTCATCCCTCCCTATCATCCCCTCTTCATCGCGTAACGCCGACCAAAATATTATTGCCAAACTTCAGGCACAAATCGAAGCGTTACAGAAAAGACTAGCGGAAGCCGAGGCCAAACAGACCCAACTAGTCTCCCCTCCTCCTCCCCCCGCAGTAGAGGTAATGGAGAGTGAGACCGGGGCGGGGGCGGCAGACGCGGTTGCCGCACTCGAGGCTCGTGTGAACACCCTTGAGGTCCGTATGGACAGCCGTATAACTGTCCTCGAAACCCACATCTCAGCGGCTGTAAATGCCGCCATTGCTAAAATGACAGAAACCATCCCTACCCTGATAGCCCAACAAGTTGCGCGTTTCACCAAACGAGCCGGCCCAATTAAGGACGTGTCTGGCCGGTACCCTAAAACGCTTCGACGACAGATCGAATTTGAGGATGATGACAGCTGCTCCGCCTCCGGAATTGAGGACACCCCCCTCCCCGCGAGTGCTGGCTCGGGAGCACCGCCCCCGCAATCGCTCGTTAACTCCACTGACCATGGCGGGCACCCTTAGAATTCGGAAGTCCCCACGATCCAATACGGCCACTCCCATCCAAATCACCCAGTGGAATTGTCGGGGCTTTAAGGCTCACACTAAGCGCGCCAACCTCCGGCTTTTCCTCGCAGCATTTCAAAACCTTCCTGCTGTGGTAGCCCTCCAGGAGCCAGGGAGTGCTGCCACACTCACAAACTATACTACGTTTCAGCAGGACCCTTTATCTTGCATCTGCGTGCACAAAAATTATACGGCCAACCTAGTTGATCTCGACCTTAAGCCAGCTTTCTCGTACGTAATGGTGACACTCCTTCCGCTGCGTAAACAGGACCCGCCACTGCACGTGCTAAACATTTATTGCTCACCGAAACTAAGCAACATTACATTCGCAGACCTTTTTAGCCGCGCTTTAAAGGCTGCGGGCAGGGACCCTCTGGTGATTGTGGGTGATTTCAATGCCCCCAGCACACTCTGGGGGTATGCACGTGAAGAGAAACGTGGACGTAAATTGGCGGAACGTATGTCCACGCTGGGCCTAACTCTTCACACCGACCCTGCCTACCCAACTCGCGTGGGTAACTCCGTGACCCGGGACACATGTCCGGACCTTACCCTCACAAAAAACATTCAGTATGCGGATTGGGTCAACACTGAAGAGACCCTCGGCAGCGACCACTGCATACTCAACACCACCATTCGCACCTACCCTTTAGCAAGACCCTACGGAGAGGCAAAATTACCCGATTACACGAAGTTTCGGCAAATATACGCCAATTCGACACCCATTGAGGAGCAAGGATACCATGCTTGGTCCCAGCAACTGGTTTCCTCATTACGCTCCACAGAAACACAAATTAAACTCTCCGAGGCGACTCCGGCGGTGGATAACCATCTCCTTCACCTCTGGGAGGCCCGGCGCAGCCTCGTCCGCCGATGGCGCCGGAAAAAACACAACCGAAAGCTCAAAATTCGCATCGCTGAGCTCACCCAGCGAGCAGCAAAGTACGCGGCCCAGCTCGCTGACTCTAACTGGGTGGACCGTTGCAACATGGCCGCTCGACAAATGTCCAGCCGGAGTACCTGGCGCCTCTTCCGCGCCTTGATTGATCCGACCCAAACTCGAACAGAGACACAAAAGCATCTGCAACGAGCATTTCACAGCTTCGACGGAGACACAGCCAAATTGGCATGTAAACTCCGAGACCAATATCTATGCACTCAGCAGGACTCCCAAGGGCCGGCGTACTCGTATGCAGGTACCGAGAACGCGGAGCTGGATCAACTGTTCCAGTTACACGACCTGAAGGCAGCCCTAGCAAAAATGAGGCGAGGAACGGCGCCGGGAAGGGATAAAATTACCGTGAAATTACTTGCCAATCTTCCTGACTCGGCCTACACCATGCTCCTTGCCTACATAAATTCCATTTGGATCGGGAAAACAAGCCTACCAATTGAGTGGAAGACCGCCCTGGTCACCTTCATACCCAAAGCGGGCAAAGCCATTAACACGGACAACCTCCGCCCCATCTCCCTTACTTCTTGTGTGGGAAAATTAATGGAGACGATGGTGCGCGACAGGTTGTCCGCGTTCCTGGAGAGCAAAAATGCATTTGCAGACACCATGTTCGAGTTCCGCCCACACCGGTCCGCGCAAGATGTCTTGCTTCAGCTCGACCATGAGATCCTCGATCCAGTCGAGTATCCCCTGAATGACAAAGTTGTGCTCGCTTTGGATCTGAAGGGGGCCTTTGATAACGTGACCCACGAAATTATTCTAACACATCTCTCACAGGTGGATTGCGGCCAAAACACTTTCAACTATATTAAACAATTCCTCACTGACCGACAATCATACATTCGGATTCAGGACATTGAACACGGCCCTTACCGATTAGGCACGAGAGGGACTCCGCAGGGAGCGGTCCTCTCGCCCCTCCTATTCAATGTGGCAATGATGAGACTCCCCGCTCAGCTGGCGAAAGTCGAAGGCATACAGCATGCGCTGTACGCCGACGACATCACCATATGGGCGTCACACGGCTCGGCAGGAGACATGGAGGCAAGCCTGCAGCAAGCGGCGGACATCGTGGATGACTATGCCCGTCGCTGCGGCCTTCAGTGCTCCCCGTCCAAATCGGAATTCGTGCACATACGCCCCTCACCAAAGTGCACCGCAAAGATCGACCTCTCCCTTCACAGCGGACCAATACCCGAACGCGATGAGATTAGAGTACTGGGGCTTTTTATACACAAAAATCGCAGAGCAGACACAACATTGACCAAATTGCGTAAGGTGGGGGACCAGGTGGGCCGGATGGTCCGCCGGGTTTCCAACAAGCGCGGGGGGTTACGATGCAAAGATGCCTTGCGGCTGGCGCATGCATTCGTAACCAGCCGAGTCCTGTACTCGGCTCCATACCTCCACCTACGCAAATCCGACGAGAATGCACTCGAAGTCATTCTCCGCAAAATCTACAAGCGCGCCCTCGACCTTCCTGTCAGCACCTCTAACCAGCGCCTTTTGGGCTTGGGAATGGTGAACACCTTCAAGGAGCTGAGAGAGGCGCACTTGACAAACCAATATACTAGACTCTCTAAAACACCGTCGGGTCGCCGCCTCCTTGCCCGGCTACACATCAATCACTCAATACACACGGAAGAGCGCGTACGGATTCCAGAAGTTTGGCGATACTCCTTGCACGTGCGCCCTCTTCCGGCTAACATGACCCGAGACGACTACACTGGCCGACGCCTCGCGCAGGCGGAAGCCTTGGCTCGACACTACGGCCACAAATTCGGGGTATTCTACTTGGACGCCTCCGGCCCGCACCACGGTGGTTGGTATACGGCTGCGGTCGTCCACGAAAACACCGTTGTAAACGGACTCACATTCCATGCACATAACATTACGCACGCGGAGGAGATCGCCATCGCACTAGCCGCCGCAGATCAGGACTCGAGGGTCATCATCACCGACTCAAGGGGTGCCTGTCGCAATATTGAACAGGGATACATTCCGTACCGTGCTTATAAAATATTGCAGAACAGCAGCTACCTAGGTGCCCCCGCGCACCGAACGATCATATGGGCTCCGGCTCACATGGGCCTCGATGGTAATGAGACGGCCGATGCCGCTGCCCGCGCGCTCACTCTCCGGGCACCATCCTCGTCCCCTACCGATCCGGAACTCGAACCCAATTCTGCCTACACCTTTAAGGAGATCACACAATTTTATCAATCCGGCCATAACGTCTATCCTAAACCCTGTAAGGGCCTCACGAAGGCGGAGGAGCGAATCCTCCTTCGCCTTTATACTAAAACTCTATTGTGCCCGGCAATCATAAAACACTTTGACCCCGCTTGCACGGGGAAGTGCCCGCATTGTGAGGAAAATTCCTCTGACATTTTCCACATGGTGTGGGCATGCCAAAAAACCCCAAACCTTACCCCACTACCCAACCCTTCGCGGGAGGACTGGGAGGCAGCCCTGCTCGGCTGCTCTGACCTGACGGCCCAACGAGCCCTGGTCGAGCGTGCCCGGGCCGCGGCCAACGCCAATGGGCTCCCGTAAGAGGGAGCTCACCTAGTGTTTGTACGGGGCGGCCCCTTAAGGACCGTTCCCACCCTCCCTGTAAATAACATCTGTAAATAATGTTTTTCAGCAGTACTAAAAAAAAAACGACACGTAACAACAGCACTTTGGTGGCCGGGTTTTCTCAGCTGCTGCTATGTACGTGACACAGTTTTTATAGGCCCAGCTCCTGATTTCACTCAAGATTCAGAAGCGTTACGTAGAGGCTGATAACTATATACAGTACAAAAATCACCTTTCTTTCTTCCTTTTCTCTTTCTTTCTTTCTATCTTCTTCTTTTCTTTTCTTTCTTTCTTTCAATCACGTAATTCCAATTCAGTGTTAAGCGCAGAAGTTGTACGACGGGATGTAACAGGACCACACCACACGTCCTGTCACAACCCGTTGCACTATAGTTTTGCGCAATAGTCCTCCTGTACATGGCTAACACGCCATTTCCAGGGTTTGTCTCACTTTATACATTTGCGTCTGCAGCTATACAGTTCTGACGATGTGATAAGCTCATGGCTCGTGTTATACGCACGAGTTTGAACACGTGAAGAACTCTTAAAAGCGTAAGACAGAGCAGAAACCCACACAAAAGAGTGAAAACTTCATTTGGGATCAGTTCGTACGTATTCCTGACCCAAAATTGCCAGCTCAAACACAGAACACGTCCCACAGAGAAACACGAGCGCCGTGTGTGAGTTCGCGCTGCGGGCAGCGCAGCGCCGTGGGGGTGTCACTTGGCGAGAAAAGATGGCCACGGTGCGAGGCCGCTGAAGCCTATAGCCACAGCGCGGCTACGGCTGCTATTTATTTGTCCTTGGGCGAGAAACGGAAAGAAAGCCATAAATGACGCGAACCACGCAACACATGGACCAACGGAAGGAAGCAACGGAGATTGCTGCAATGAACAACGCTCTCGCTTCTGCAGCAGGGATGTCGGAGAACGATATGCTATTGGGACACCACGGAAGTGTAAACGAGAGTGGTACTAAAATAAAAAAAAATTATAGTAAATAAAGGCCAGTTGCAAAAATACGATCCAACCGGCTAACGCTATACGCAGTGCGCCCCTTGAGTAACGCCGTGGTATAGTGTCGCACACGTCGCATATACGAAAGGGCTTCAAAGGGTGAAATGAGTTATAAAAATTTGAATTCCGGAATAAGGTCTGACGGAATGTATATTCTGGAAAATAAAGGCGTTGCACTTGGGACGGCTGCTTCTCCCTTGTGAAGTTCACCATGCGCGTTAAAATAATCTGCACGCACAAACAGCGAATTCAACGCAGGAAAAACAAAAGAAAAAGAGAACTGGCAAGGAAGTTTCAGCCTTTGCGCCCAGCATGTCCCGGAAAAAAGGCAGATGATCGATACATAATCAGAAACCACTGCATAAACGTCGCTCTTCTTACTATAAGCTGCACAGCTAGTAATCCCCAGACGAACACACGAACGCCATTCGCCTCATTTGAGACGACTACCTTTTTTGTTATTAACTCACTTTAATCCGAAATCACCGACGCGTCGATCCCTCTCCTTCCTGCTGGTTCTCTTTCTGCTTTCCTTCCCCAGCGCTTTTTTCCGTTTGCTCTGTCCTCTGCCCGTGCACGTCGGATCGAATGCGCAACAATTCCCATCGAAGTTCACGCACCAACTCGCACAACAAGGAGTTATTCTAAAGCACCCTCCTTCCATTTGCGACGCATGATTCCACCAAACAAGATGCGGCGCCGCAGTCGAATTCTTCGTGAATTCGAAAAATAACAACAGGACGGAATTCATAACTGTCCTTAAACGTATTCAGTCTAGCTGCCTCTCATTTAAAAAAAATGTAACTGTATTTGACATCTTTGCCGGTGGAAACCTACAGGACCACATAATTCGTACTTTCAAACAACACAACAGTCACCTACACGTTTCCTCAAACTGGAAATTTTTCGCCTCGTTTAGGAAGAGAGGACAGACAAGATTGAACAAATGCATAGCCAACTTAAGTCGAACACAAACAGAAACTCATATATGCGTACGTTTCAGGGCTTCCTAATACGCGTTTCACTGAATGAGCTATCGCCAAAGAAAAGCAAGACGGGATGAACTGCTGCGCTAAGGCAGTCTGAAGGCTAAAGAAGCGAGGATGCTTTGTCTTCGGCTTGGCCGCAAGAGCGAAAGAGAAGTCCATTTTCTCGATTGGCTGTGCCGCCCGTCAGTTCTCATCACGTCTAAACTACAAGAACGTGATGGCCACAGCGGTTGCGAAAACAAAGCACGTTTTTTTAAAAAAAGGAAATAGAAGGCAATTGCGCATTATGATAATGCTGTTTCCGAGGAAACAAAACTCCCGGCTGAATTATTGCAGCTTTAATTCAACGTCGTACGCTAAACTACAGAGAGCGCAAAACAGGCGTTCAAAAAAAATGGAGCCATACATAAAATGGCTTCTGCGTTAACAAATGTCCTCTTTTGTTAAACCATGCGGAGGAAAGATGCTGTTCCCGACCATTGAGACAGTCACAAAGGACCTTGCGAACACTTAGTATTCAAAGGACAGTTTTCCGAGCTGCTTTCTTCTTCGACAGATACAGCTTTACAAGCTTCTTACAGGTCTTTATCGCTGGCACAACACAGCAATAGACACATCGCGGAAGACAGTGTACTAAGAAACGTAAGTTGTCATGTTAGCGTCGCAAAATCCCGGAAGCTGCAGCGGAACGCTGCGAAGAAAGCCTTTGTTCCGAAGAAGTCCTTTATTCGCACATAGTAACATGCATACATTCGCGTACGCTTTCGAATGGACGGTAAGAGAGTCAACAGCGATATAGCATAAACGCTTTAAACATGTCGTATATCAAACGTAACGGGGTATACTCAAGACATAGACTCGTATAGAGCAACGTGACAACGCTCACAGCCAGCGGTCGCATATGTATACCAAGCGCTCATTCATAAAAGCATTTCGGGCTCCACAAATCAGACGTCTCAAACGAATATTCAAATAAAAAGAAAGTCAACCGGATTGGACATGCGGGGTCAATTGGCTTTATTGATGGGCGGCAGTTGGACACACTTGTACCCAACCAGGTTCATTTCAAGCAAAATTGGGTGCTTATAAAACGCAGAGTCGCGAACAGAGATAACCGAAAGCCACTACAGTGCGCAAAAGACACAGATAAGCGGTGGGCGTTGACAGAGAGAAGGCACTCCCAGGAAAACACGCGAGCGGATGTTGGAGGGAAAAGAGAGAGAGACCACACGCGGCATCGCGCAATCGAAAATGCTGCCCGATTAGATTAGATTTCACAGAAGAGACACTTACGCGTCGAAAAATGGGACAGCTGTCTCGGACAGGCAGTAAAGAATAAAAAAGAAAAACGCGGGGGAATAACTACTGCGAGACGGGGTTTACGAAACTCGAGACACGTGGGAAGATCCACACGGGCGAGAATATGCGGCTCGCATCTCGGTGGACAATACAACAACAGCTCAGTGGGAACAATAAAAATGAACAGAATAGCTAACAGACGAGGAGGAAAGAAGGTACGTGCCATCATCTGCACAGCTTTAAGTAAGCCCCGAGTGTACTACACATAAGTATATATGTCGTTCACGCTGGATGCTCGAGCAAGCATATTGAACAGCGCGGCGGGTTTGAGCGAAGGCTACGACCCAACCACACCGTGGACCCAACTCACCGCAGCAGTTGCGGGAGCTCTCTCGCTCGCTGGATTTCGTGCCGACCGGTTGTGCCCCCGCGATCTCCGACGTCAGCGTAGCTCTGGCCGACTGGGCTCACCCTACGTCATCTCTGACGCTGAACCTCCGACGACAGCGTAGCTCTGACCGACTGGACTTGCTCTACGCCATCTCCTTACGCCGACAAGAGCTCTCGCAAGTGGTGCCCCGTCCTCGGACTGCCGTGACCGTGTTTCTATCTTTCCTATCTCTCCCTATCCCCTTGATATGTCATCGCTCTCTGGCTACCCCCATCTCTCTTTCTCTCTCTCTCTCTCTACACCTTTATTCGTATCCTTTTAATCCCTCCTCACCCCCATCCCTTGTGAGCTACTGTTGAGGTGTCGCTCGCTGAAGCAGACAGCTACGGGGCTCACTTTTCTCTTCCTTTCTCTCTTAGAGCCACTTTACGAGAGCTCTCTAATAGTTCATACACGATTCGCTACGTCGGAACGTTCGCAAGTCGACTCTTTGCAGTCTGGCATTAAAATCCACTAAATAACTGATGACATATGAACGGGAATTATTCTGGGGCTTTTTTTTTTTTAAACGCAACCCCAATGAATTCAACAGTCCACTATAGACCAAGAAAGAAACAAGTTAAGATTGACGAAAATCATCTTTACAAACGTTGGTGGGCTTGCATAACTTAGAGCGTTCGGATTACATCCGGCATTGTGAGAACATAAGCTACAAGGTGTTCATAGGCAACCTATACACAGTATTTTTGAGGGTACAAATTTTCATTGTGTGCACAATGATGCACGCATATACAAAATTAAACAAAAAGATCTCTTACAGCCTTTTTCATGTCGCTTCCAAAACAAATTCTTTATCGCCCCCCTTCCCTACTCCACCCACCTCTGTTCAGTTTGTGAGAAAACATTCGACACGCATATTTACTCGCGTATAGCGCGTCATTGAAATGACTGCGAAGTTCTCGACATCAAAATTAAAAAATGTAAGAAAGAAAGCGAAATTAAGCTCGCTCAAGCGAAGCAATTGAGTGTGACAGAGGCGGAGAACATGAAAGCGGTGCTAGGCGCCGCGCAGGAACGACAATATAATTAGGCGCACCGCCCTAGTCATTATACTCCCCGTACACATGCACGGCGTCTTGCAGGGTGCCACAGGGGATCGAGAAAGGGGATGTAATTAAAAGCGCATTCATTGAATTAGTGATGTCGCCACGCCGCGCATGAGGCGCACGTGTACACCGCCGGGTTGTACAAGCACGCCTTTTGCCAAACGCCATGGGGCTATGCTGTTGTGGTTGTTGCGTGCTTCACGTGTCGCAGTATTGACGCACCGCCGCACGCGAGAGCAATCGACAACGACTGCACGCGCAAGGTTCAAGCTTAACCATGGCGCTAACGCAGACACAACGAACGACCCAATTCAGCATTTTATTGATTAAGGCATTCTTAAGCTTGAGCATATGCCAACTATAGTCAAACAGAGAGCTGTAGTTTAGAGGTTCGTCCAAGCATTTAGCTGAATCAGCTGGTATTGACTTGATCGATCCCTAATACTATCACCCGTGCTCGACTGCTGACCCGCAGGCCACGGGATAGAATCCACGCCGTGACAAGCCGCGTTTTCGACGGAGGCGAAATTGCTTGAGGCCTGCGTGTGCCTATATTTGGGCGCACGTTGAAGAACTAACTCCAGGTGGTCAAAATTTCCGAATCCCTTCACACGGCGTCTTTTATAATCATACGGTGGTTTTCGAACGTTGCACCCCAATTGTTAGTACAATATTATCTATAATACTCCCAAGCACACACTTCATTCAGGCAACAGACTATACACTATAGCTGTTGTCCCGTGTCCATTTGTGTAGCACGCAGTGTGTTTTCGCTAGCATTATAGATTCATCGAGGCAAAGATTTCTACCAATTTACAACACCCACCGCTTCACAAATCGGCACTAAATGGTCGCTTCTTGTAAAGTTCTCTTTCAGTACGCACGGAATACCAAAATGTTTAATGCAAAACTTGCACAATGTAAGCAATCAGAACCAAATACCCAAAGGATACCGTTAGGCTGAACTGTTCGTAAAACAGAATTAATTCCAATCGTGACACAGCCCATATCATTAGCGAAAGCCACCAGGTAATTAATCACAAATGACGTTGACAGGAAATGAGCTTACTGAACTCGGCTATACTTCTCAAACTGCTTCCAAACGAGCACAACCTCTCTCCGTCATTCCGATACTGGCTGAAGCTTGTTGCATTGCAACTTCGGTCGAAACTACAGCACCATATTTTGCTCTAGTGATACTAACATCATGAATCCTTGTAGTCCAGTATGTAAACGCGAGCGCATGCAGACTGTTGACTTTCGGTAGTCTGACATATTCAATTCAGCGAGCGGTCAACATAAAGAAAGTTATAAAATGTGGAGCTCACTCGTACTCACTCGTGAAGTGTATTCTGCCCTTAGGGCACACTCACACTCACCACAACTTTCCCACAGGCTCACTCCTATTTAGCCTCACAGAAGTTTCTCAACCTCACTCGCACGTGGACTACTTCTCACAAGAACATTACTCGCCAAGACTCGCTAAGATAGGTGTCACAATCCGAATGTCAGTGAGTATAGGCTTATGAGTGAGCTTGATTGATTGATATGTGGGTTTAACGTCCCGAAACCACCATATGATTATGAGAGAGCCGCGTACGTAATGGAGGGCTCCGGAAATTTCGACCACCTGAGGTTCTTTTACGTGCGCCCAACTCTGAGCACACGGGCCTACAACATTTCCGCCTCCATCGGAAATGCAGCCGAGCACCTTAGCCAGTAGACCACCGCGGCGAGGCTTATGAGTGAGCTTGCCGACCTATGCCGGTCACCGTATAATAAAATATCGCGTGCTATCTGCAATTTCTCACTTGCGTTCTTGCTTTCTTTTTTCGTTGTAGTTTCTCGCCTTTTTATCGTTCGCTTCCTTTAACGTGCAGTAACTGCGAATGCACGTAAATGACGTGAAAATAGCGTCTGCCTAATGCTGAGCAACGCGTCGGCTGATGACGGCCTATGAGGTGCAGAGGAGCCCCACTGGGGAACAACGTTATGAAACGAAAGGAAAAATTTATGCAACCTCGCACTATAGTGGTGTGAAGCTCGAAAGGAAGCTCGAAGATGCGCAGCCTTTTCAATTGTTTCTCTTAAGTTTTTTCTCTTCTTTTTTTCTTTTTCTCTCCTATTCATATCCATTTTCGTCCTTTCTTTCATATCAATTTCGATTTTTCACTTTCTTCTTTTCTTCTATTTTCTTCTGTATTCTAAACGATTTTGCCTGCGTTATGCGAAGCGACCGACAGCGTATACCCCGAGCTTTCAAAGTGCTTCCATATTTAAATATTACGATCGTTAGGGCGCTCGAAGTAGAAGAGAAAGAAAACGTGTTGGCGCGAGCACGCAATCAATACGCTACAGGTGGCTGCGCTGTATGCGTGGTTTCTTTCGCCTGCGCGCGTTACGCCAAGCGATCACAGCATACAATAGCATATATACCAGAGCCCGGGCCTCTAAAGCACCCGCACTTAACGACGAGAAAGAAGTAAACAGAAACAAAAAAAACACCAGGAAGGAGAGAAAAAGGGAGGGGTCGAAACACTCACCCTTGTCCCAGACTCAAACGTAGACGTCCTAACTGAGCGGACACACGGCGGCGTAGCCTGAAACAAGGTGGAGATAATATTGGGCAAGCTTAGAGAGCGCTATACAAACGCAAGCGTGTTTCAGCGATGACATGAAGACGTGAAACCACTCGGCTGTAAGAAAGCGAAAAAAAATCACCCCACAATACGTGCATGCATGCACGAAATGTCACAATGCAGGTGACGCAAATCAATTAGAAAGGGCTCTATGTCGACCACCATATTCATCTTTTTACTCCACTCGTATGTCAAGTGGTAAGCGACAATGGGTTTTGCATCTCTCTATCTCTCTTTCTTTTCTTATTTTTTTCTTTCTTTCCGTGCTCCCTTCTCTTCTGTCATTTTTTTTCCTCCTTTTTCTCTTCCTACCAAGTTTATTGAAAAAAAAAACAATAAAAGGAAAGCTTTGTTTTTTTTATTTTCTCACAGAATACTCCTGCTTCACCTTGCTTGCTCATAATTTCGGGATAGCCCAAATATATTGGTTCACGCCGATCATAAATATAAGACGTGGCGCTATTACTGGCCACGTTTATACACAATACATGCGAAGCTCTTTCCTTGCGCACTCTTGCCCCATTATTTACATACGCGGTTGTGCCCAACATTCGGCAGCTGTTATCGTCAGCTCCAGAATGTGCTGTACACACCCGTATCATAACGCCTATCAATTAGATACCGGAAGCACGCATTGATTCAGAAGTGGACCCAAACAATCTGCAGCGGATGCGTTAGTGTACACAGTTTGTAGGTGTTGAGACTGGATCTTGTAAATCCAAATCATAGCTCCGATCGGTACATAATACTAAGATTCTTCAAACTAGTTTCATCGGGTGTCAATACAGCGCTTATATAGCGATACATGCTCTGCAAAGGCTATCTGAATACCACCTGCCATGGGCTTTTTCAGAGCCTTCGTTACATACCCATGGACGGAGGGAACACCACCGAAACAGCGACCTTTCAGGATTCTTCTGAACTTTGGGAACTGGTAGAAGTCTGCAAGGCCTGATTATGGGCTGATGCAGCCCCGATAAGGCACTTATGGGTTCTTTTTTACTAGAACCAGGCTTAATACTTGACGGATGTACCTTTACACGCGGTACGGTGTAAGAAAAAAGAAGAATACGTACACAGCAAGATCGTTACGTTCGATTTGCACAAAGACGACGCGTAGTCATATGACAGCAGATTTTCAGCATTAACCATAACTTAGCCATTACTAGAAAACATAACCCATTGGTGGTACACGTGATTTATTACGCGGTAGCGCGATAAGTCCTCTCAACTCAAGACAAGCTGAATTCGGTCAGAAGTGAGCGTCATCATCAAAACGAGTGGGAAGGGGAGAGCCAGTAAAAAATGGCCATCGCGCAAAGAACAAAAGAACGGAAAGACGCCGCAGGTGTCCGTCTTTACATAAGTACGCACAGCAGCCTGAAGAACTGGCGGGCAAACACCACCGCGGGCGCTACGAAGCCATCAATTGTCCTCCCAAGAGCCTGCCTCGGAGGAGACATCAAGAGCCCTGGGCCTCCGCGAGTTGCGGCAAACGAGCGTGGCATTACGAGCACGTAAACGAGGAACACCGGAGATGCAGCGGCACGGACAGGAGAACAGGGCAGTTTCGGGAGAGAAAAAAAAATTAGGTAACGCTCTAAGCAGAGTACCTAAGGAGTATAGGGGAGGAAGAGGGGATGAAACGAAACTAAATGCGATGAAGCGGTACCGGGGCACTGACTTGGAACAGTGCAAAGTGCAGTGCGAGGGCACGCAAGTCCGTCGGGGCAAATGGGGAGGGTGCGGAGAGTAGGGAGGAAAAGAAAGACGGCGCTACTGGTGCTCTCGAAAAAAGCTTGGCACGAAGAACGCGGCTAGCCACTGCGCGCCCTCCCTCGCCACTACGCCCGATTCGCTTTATTTGGATAAAGAGCGGCGCGTGCCACACAGCTGCTGCTTCCTCTCTGCGCGCGCCTCTTCCCCTCCTTCTTTTCTCTTTCTTCATTGCGCTATTCCGCTTGCTCCGTGGGCTAGCTGCCTCATCGTATGGCTGACGAGGGATGTGACGTCGTGGCATTCCTGCCTCACTGCGTGGGACGACGACTCATTAAATCAGGCGCTGCGCCGTGCTCCCTATACCGGGCTGCAGAAATTAGGCGCCTTCTTCCTCTTCTAACCACCACGACCATTAAATCCTTCCGCCGTGCCGCGTGCGTCACCCTTTCCCACTTACCCTCGTTTTCGATTGCAAGAACGCTGGGCAAAGCAGTACACACGCAAGCACTCGAAGTCTGGTATGCTCGTTTTCCCCCTCCCCCACCACCGATTTCCTCATACCCTTGAATCTCTGCTTACACCGCAATGCCTTTAGGGGGGCATTTGCTTTATTCATCGTATTTGTTGGCTTATCCCATCGCGCTTCCCATTTTTTTTCTTGTTCAGCCGCTCTCTTCACCACCCACGTTTCCCTATAAAGCTGAGTACTTCTGCGAGTAAGGGTCGCGTATAACGATCATGGGCGTGTGCACAATTCCCTTCAGGGGAAGGGGAGCGAAGGTGGTTCGTCGCAGCGCCCCCCTTTGTATTATGAAAATCTATGGAGCTGCCATTGCGCCCCCCCCCACTCTTACGTGACTAGGAGATCCGCCCACACCCAGTGCGCACAACCTGTTGTAATGATAATGCAAGCCCTGATAGACGCAGATAGCGAATAATCTTTTCCCACACGCAACCGGTTTTCTCGAACATGAATGGGAAGAGAACCGGCTTGCGTAATTACAAAACATCTGTACTAC
>WOVY01006655.1:0-16101 GCA_013436015.1 Rhipicephalus annulatus
ACAGCACCAATTCCGTGGCCACTCGCGTCCGTACGAACTTCTGTCGGGGCAGTCTGATCGAAGTGGGCTAATATTGGCGTAGTCGTGAGGGCTGCAATGAGCGCCGAAATGCAGCACTCTGAGGCGCATTCCAAGTAAATGGGACGTCTTTTTAAGAAGCTCGGTGAGAGGCCGCGCAATATCGGCGAAATTTCGGATGAAGCGGCGAAGTAGGACCACAAACCAAGGAAGCTCCTGACATCCTTATGAGAAGAGGGCACGGGAAATTGAGTCAATGCGCGAATTTTTTACCGGATCGGGCTGTACCCCAGATGCGTTAACGAGGTGACCAAGTACAGTTATTTCGCGACGACCGAAACGGCATTTGGAGGAGTTCAGCTGGAGACCAGCGTTGCGATACTTGGAGAATACTGGACAGTCGCTCTAGATGGCTTGCGAACGTCGGTGAAAAAACAATTATATCATCTAAGTAGCATAAGCAAGTGACCATTGAAGCCGCGCAGAAGGGAGTCCATCATGCGCTCAAAGTGGCCGGCGCATTACAAACCCAAATGGCATTACTTTAAATGGTATAACCCATCGAGGGTTTACAAATGCTGTTTTTTCTCGGTCCCGTGGGTCAACAGCGATCTGCCAATAAACAGATCGAAGGTCAATGGACGAGAAAACTTGCGCCATGAAAGCAGTCAGGGCGTCATCTATTCTTGTAAATGGTAAACGTCCTTCTTAGTGACCTTGTTGATTATCTATGTCGACGCAAAACCGCCATGTGTTGTCCCTTCTTTCTTGACAAGCACGACCGGGGATGCCCACGGACTAATGAGTGTTCGACGACGCCTTTGGCGAGCATTTTCTCGACCTCTTTTTGGATGACAGAGCGTTCGGCAGCGGAGACGCGGTAAGGGCAGCGATGAATTGGGTTTGGCATCGCCGGTGTTGATGTGATGGGTCACAACTAATGTCTGGCCTAAAGGCGGTTGTCAAAGTCGAATAGTCCACATAGGATGTTCACAGACGGTGGAGGTCTTGTGCTTCGGAGGGCGAAAGATCTGGCGCTATCATTTTGGCAATGTCAATGCTTGACAGGTTGGGCGCAGTGAGCAAGTTGGACGTGCGGAGTAGGTTGCTGAGCCGACAGTTCAGAAATATCACACTCTTGCAACGACGAATGACCCTAGTTTGGTAATACCAGCAGGCAGCACATGCGTGGAGAAACCAAAGTTCAAAAGAGACAGATGGGTCTGATTGTGCATACTCTCTCACCACGGTGTGCTGGACAGCAATGGAGTGCTTAAGCACAACGTCGGTAATAGGTGAAACGACATATTCACCATCGTCGCACAGCGGATCACACACGAGCTGCACGTAAGTCGCGGCTTGCGGCGGAAGATGCAGGAACTCGGTGGCACCAAGGCGACTTTGAGCGTCATGGGCAACAGCGGCGTCAAAAGGCAGTTCCAACTGAAGAAGACCCGTCGAGCAGTCGATAAGGGCGGAGTGCGCAGAGAGAAAGTCGAGGCCAAGAATCACGTCATGTGGGCACTGCTCAAGCACGGTGAACAATACGACGGTCTGGCGCCCAGCAATACATACACGCGAGAGGTACACATGCCGAGAACGGCAGATGTGCTCCCATCGGCAAGCATTACTGCACACTTAATAGGGGGCGTGATCACTTTTCGCAGTTTAATACAGAGAGCAGCGCTCATGACTGAAATTTGTGCACCAGTGTCTATGAGGGCTGTAACGGTAACGTCATCCACCAAAAGGTCCAAAATATTGCGGCGTGTAGGAATCGTCAACAGAGGATTTGCAGATGGGTCGTTAAAGCAGCGTCACCTCCAGGAGCTGCATGGTCTAGTTTCCCGAGGTTGAGGGCCCAGGTCGTGCAGGGGACCTGGATCGAGAAATCATCGGCGAGAGAGATCGGCGGCCTTGGGGGATGGTGACCGGCTGAACCTTCGGCCCTGAACGTTAGTAGGAGCAGGCTGTGGATCGTACGGAGTAGAAAAGCGGCGAGAACTGCCTTCAAAGCGACGCCATGTCCCAGTGTTCCAAGATGAATTGGATGACCAACGATTGCGACAGTAGCGTGCAATGTGGCCGGCGCGAGAGCAGTGAAAGCAGATCGGTCTATCATCCGACGTTCTCCATTCAGCAGGGTTCCGGTAGCGGGAAGGGTAGCGTGAAGGGTACACCGGAATCTGGTTAACAGAAGCCGAGCTCTCGGTGGTGCGAACAGCGCAAACAGGTGTGATGCGAGATTTGCTATTTCTTGGCGAACGACGGCTTGGATGAGGGAGACGGTGGATGCGTTGTCTTGAGGACCGTCAGAGGCGATGGCTGCAGGAGCCATTGCTTCGAGTTCGCGACGAACGATTCGGGTGACATTTTCGGACGATGTAGCTTGGGTGAACTTGGGGCTGTCTTCACAGGTCGAAGTGGCTGCAGTATTAGGCGACGCGCAAAAAAACTGCTGGGTTATGCGACGGTTCTTGGCGTGCTCGAAGCGCTCCTTCACACCCGCGTCGACGGTGGCGCAATCTTTAACGATCAACAGACTGAAGGCGTCATCGGCAATTCCCTTCAATATCTGAGCGATTTTGTCAGTTTCGCTCATGTTCTCGTCCACCTTTCGACAGAGGCCCAATACGTCCTGTATGTAAGATACATATGATTCTGTCGATGTCTGCCACGCGACATTCCAGGTCTTTCCTCGCGGCCTGCTGTCGCCCAAATGGCCTGCTGAATAACTCGAGAAGCTTCAATTTGCAAACGTCCCAGCTGGTCAACTCCGACTCATGCGTCTCATACCAGGTGAGCGCCGTATCCCGCAAGTAAAATACAACGTTGGCCAGCATCAACGTAGGGTCCCACCTATAGTATTCACTCACGCGCTCGTACAAAGCGACCCAATCTTCAACATTCACCTTGTCCTTGCCTATACCCGAGAAGGTTACAGGGTCTCGTGGAAGGCAGGAGAATCAGGTGAGGCAGCTGCTGCTGGTGCTGGTGGTGCTGCTGGTGCTGGTGCTGGTGCTGCTGCTGCTGCAGCTGCGGCTGCTGTTGCTCTTGTGGGTGGGCCTGTTGAGCCATTGCAGGAAAATGAAGGTGGCGACCACTCCGAAGTTCCGTGTTGGTTTGCCGGAAAAGCCAGGTAGGCGTACCAAGCACCTCCACCAATAATCTTACAAGAAAACGTATATTTACAGATATTTACAACGATTACACGCGATGACAATGCCTGGCGCACTGGCGGGCTGGAACCAGTCTCTAACCACTTCGTAGTCTTTCTTCAGCCAGGGACCCTCTACCGCTTTATGCCCCAATCCCACTACTGCCTTGTGGCAATATCTTTTTGTTCCTCTTTTATATCACTAGGAAATTGTATATTGCCAACACGCTTTTTCACACTGTTCCTTTCGCAAGCCTTGCTGTGAAGCGGTGTTTAACTCGTGTTCAAGGAACAGCCTCAAGTGTATTAGATTTAATACTTATTAGTAGTCACCTTAGCCATGTGGACACTCAAGTTGATGTGTAGAGGGGCATTTCAGACCACAGAGTGCCTGTTTCCCGGTTAACACTTGGATCACAGATTACACCTGCAATCAACAGTAAACCATGTCCCAGACTTCAGTAAAGCAGACGACGCCAGCGTACTAACTTATTTAGCCCATGAGTTTTACGAGTTTGTGGAATTGAACTGTGATCCCGCCACAACTGTAAATGACCTTTGGCTAAGGTTCAAGCACTATGTTCTGCACTGCATGAATGAATTTATACCACTGCGGCGTACACGGCCGCAAAGGCATAACACCTGGATCACAAGAGAAATTCTACACGCAAAGCGGAAAGTCAGACGACTTCGGAAAGCAGTAAAAGAACAGTGCTGCAGTGCGAATACATCAAAATTAAAAACAGCTATTTCACCACCTTTAAGGCCAAACAAAGCAAGCAAAACAACATTACTTTGAAGTAACGCTACCGTCATTCATTACTGGTAACCCACAAAGGTTCTGGAAGCATTTCAGCCGTAGAAAAAAACAGCCGTCCTGAACTTTCGTTGCAACAGAAAACGGCGAAATCTAATATGTACAACATTTATTTCCACTCTGTTTTTACAAAAGATGACGGGAAAATTCCACAGCTTGCACACATGAATAATATTGGAATCAGCCCTATAGATGTAGTAGATGAAGGAATATTTTCTCTTTTGCTCGACCTAGACCCCAAAAAATCTTCGGGGACCAGATGACATCCCCAATCCCTTTCTTAAGCGATATGCCGAATGGTGCAGTAAATACCTTGGTATGGTTTTCCGCAAATCTCTCGCCGTAGCAAAACTTCCAGACGACTGGAAAAAAGCTAAAATAACACCGATTCCCAAAGCAGGAATAGCGATAATCCTTCAAACTTTAGGCCAATATCTTTACCCAGCACGTCATGCAAAATATTAGAACATATAATTTTGAAACACTTAACTGTTCTTTTAGAAAGTAATGGCGTTTTTTCATCTTGCCAGCACGGGTTTCGCAGCGGATTATCGACTACCACGCAACTAACAGAAGTTGTTCACGATTTAGCATTATCTATTAAACAACTGCACGCAAACGGATATCATACTATTAGACTTTGCAAAAGCGTTTGATTCCGTATGCCACAACAAATTAATTGCAAAACTTCGAAGTATTATTGGAGATGGAATATTAACAAATTGGGTTAAGGACTTCTTAACTAATCGTTCACAATATGTCCTGTATGACCAAGTACCGTCAGAAAACTTGCCTGTTACGTCCGGAGTACCACAAGGCTCCGTTTTGGGGCCTTTGTTATTTCTTGTTTTTATTAACGATATCACAGACAGTATCTCTTGCACCATTAGGCTTTTCGCCGACGACTGCATTATTTACAAAGAAATTAACAGTCATTCAGATCACCTTGCACTAAGCGATTCTTTACACCATCTTTCCAACTGGTGCGACATGTGGCAAATGTCGATTAACCCGAAAAAAACAGTGGCATGACGATAACCCGAAAAAAAGAAGCTATCCAGTATGACTACAGGATTAAACGCACCAGGCTTGAACAAGTGAATACGCACAAATATTTAGGCGTTCACGATAACGTCAAGCGTCAGATGGGATGCGCACATTTCTAACATTACTTCGGTTGCTCTGCGCAAGCTCTTTTATCTTCGCAGATGCCTTCGGTTTGGCCCCTCACTCAACCAAGCTCTTAGCCTATACTACTTACGTAAGACCGGTATTAGAATATGCTAACACAGTATGGTTTCCTTATACAGTCACTAACATTCAAAAGCTAGAAAATGTACAGAGGAAGGCAGCAAGATTCATCTGCAACAAATATAAGCGCACTGATTCTCCTACAAATATGTTAGCAAGCTCTGACCTCCAAACACTTGCGATTCGAGCGAAACAAGCGCGCCTTAAATTTCTTTTCAGCTACTTCACAACCATTATAAAATTGACCCATCATTGTACATCCGTCCGTCATACTCCCGCGTTATTAGGCACAAACATTCATACACACTGAAAGAGTACTCTTACCGCAATGACACGTTCAAACACTCCTTTTCCACTTGCCATAAGGGAATGGAACTGTTTGGATTCCTCCATAACTAGTGCGAAATCGGTATCCGACTTTGCACTAAAATTAGGAAATATGTTCTCTTAATGCGGCAATACTCGCATTACCAGAAGCATTGCGCCACACTGAAAGCGTATTAGTGGAGTGTACAAGTGTCAACTGGAGTGTTTGCAAGTTTGCTATTTGTTTGCCTGTGTACCACTGCACTTCATGCAAAATTTCTCTTCTTTTTGGTGATGGTTTCTTTGACTTTGCAGATGTAAACAATTTGTATATTTTTCGCGCTTGTACTTTGTGATGACTGTCATTTCACTACATTTCTGTTAATGTACCACCTGCATGTACAATCTGTACGCCCACCTGCTATGGTCTCGGAATGAGACTGGCAGTATTGAAAATAAATAAATAAATAAATAAATAAAAACAAGGGTGTCTCACTGTTGTCATGTTGTAGGTTTTGATGAAGCGGTGTTTTCAGATATTATTTTGCTTTCTGTGGTGTCGTGCGCATGTATGATGGTTCTTAAGATCAGCTTTCGGAAGAATAAAATTTAGTTGTTAGTTTTACGCTTTTCCGTGTCTTGCGTGTTTTCTTCGCACCTCTGTAAGCATTTACTCCGTCAACTACATTTAGCTTTGCCCAAATAGCCCGCCAGCGACCTTTATTAAGATAACTGAGCGGTTCTCACAATTAGAAGCACGCGCTTTATTACTTCGATGGTACGTGCTGCATTTATTATCTTTAGCTGATATTCGTCTACGTGTAAGCTGCAGGACTACTCAGGTTCAAGTTGTGGTTTCGCGTACCTTCAGGCACCTGAGCACATTCGTCCAATATTGTTTTTACGTTCGCGAACAAAAGTTCGATGGAGGCCCAGTCACGCCACAGGAAAACCAATGCTGGAGAAGCCTGCCTGTATGGCTGCAAAAATTATTCATGGCAGCGAATCAAAACACATCCCTAGTAACGCTGACGTGTAGCTTGCCCGCTGTGGAAGTAAAGGTAACGGGGCGATAGAACGCTGGCTGCAAGGCGGGTTTACCCTTCTTGAGCACGGGGAAGAAGATGGCATCGGCTCCTCTTGTGGCATTATCCCCGTAAGCCACACTTCGTTGTAGGTGGCCAAGAGCACTGCGAGCTTGGACATATCGATGTTGTGAAGCATGTGATATGTCACGCCGTCAGCGCTCGGTGATGAGCGCCGTTTTGCGCGACGACAAAGCCAGGTGCGACTTCCCGAAAGTGAAACCTTCGGTGCATAAATTGCGTACTTGGTGGCGCATGCCGGTGGTGAGGAAAAAGCGGCAATGTTTGTACCAATCTCGGCGGTGGTGCAGCGGGAGTTGGGGAGCCTCAGGAGAGCTTACGGGAGTACTGAGGCAGAGGATGTCAGGCAGAAGCTCAGCCAATTGCTTGTGAGACAATGTGCAACAGCAATGGTGAGGGCTGAGAAACGTAACTCAATGGGGCACTGGGCGGCACTGAATATCCTCCACGCACGCGCGGAGCGTCGCGGGTCGTCCGTTCATCGTGACGCATGGACTGCCCCAGGATTGGTCGCCTCTTTGCCGTGCGTGTCGGTGACACACGGCGTCAAGACGATTGTAAAGTGACCAGATCTCCTGGCGGTCGTTTTCCGTAGCACGGCGCTGGAACCTCTGGCGACCCGAACATAGATTGAAAAGATTCATGTCCAGAACTGGCTTTCTCATGGCACTATGCAGTTGTGTGAGGCCACTGCGACGCAGCAGGTGACGTGCGAGAACTAGGCGACACCAGAAGGTGACGAGGCAGCCGAGAGTTGCTGAAAACTTGGCCATTCAGTAACAGTGTACGTGCGCGTGTACGCGCGGCGCTGATCGAGTGGCTCTAGGTGGAGGCAATACTCTACACATTGCTTACAGTTTTGTGTGTATTACGTAAGGATGTGCTAGTACTGTGCAGTTTTCTTCTTACAAAAATTGTTTAGTTTCCACTATCTGACACACAACTGAATATTTGTGTTCGCGTATGTAAGTCGTTTCTCTCCTTGTTTGCAGCTTAGAACAGAAGATTTCGTATGTCGAGTGTGTACAGTGTATTTTCTGAAGATTTTTCTTTATTTTCTATATATAAAGGTACGTCACTATCTTCAAAAGTCCGAAATTCGTAAAAACATTTTTTTAGTTTGACAATTTCATAATTTCTGTCTCTTCAAGAATATTTAGGAAGAAAACTGGTGAAATTATCGCGAGTTATTCCAAAATTTACGGTAATTTTTTTCAGCTCTTTCCATGCACTCTAAAGTAAATCTGAAAGTTCCTCTCGCTACAACACCCGCATTATTGTCATATTTTTTTGTAAGGCGTATTACGTGATGCTAAGTTGCCTAAGTACATTGGAAGTCTTGTTTGACTTTGTGCAATAGATTTATTTGAAAATATGTACTACACACCCACGTGTCTCTGTTATGTCATTTTCGCGCGTTCTTCCTCGGCTATCTGCCATTTATGTAAACTACCTCTACCTCTTAGACTTAGCCTAGGCGCTTTGATGATTGATTTCTTATGTGGGGTTTAACGTCCCAAAACCACCATATTATAATGAGAGACGCTGCAGAGGAGAGCTCCGAAAATTACGATCACCTGAGGTTCCTTAACGCGCTCCAGAATCTGAGCAAGTCGGCCTACAACATTTCCGCCTCCATCGAAAATGCAGCCGCTACCGCCTGTATTGGATCACGTGACCTGCAGGTCAGCAGCCGAGTACCTTAGCCACTACACCACCACGGCGGGGCAGCCATGGCGTTTTAAACGGGAAGTTACAGTACTTCATGAAGTGTGGTGATCGATGGGACAAAAAAGAAGCATCAACGCGAATTTAAAATAAAAATAACAAGCGTGCCCTTGCTGTTACGCACGCGAATCACGGTCAGTTTGAGACGCAAACCCACCTGGAAAAGAATTACGTGCTTTAGCTCACTGCATAGTGGTCTATGCTGCTTCAAAATAGGTCAAAAACTAAGATCCTACTGAACTTCAGACATAGTAACACTTTTTTAAACATACTGGACATTATAATCAAGTCATTAAAGCAGTTTTTCTGAAAACATAATTGTTGTTGTCTACAGTTTACGCGAACAGCATTACCTCTCTCTTTAAAAAATCCTTTCACTTGAAATTTTTCTTACTATTTTTTGTAGACAGAACTGTGCACTCCACCAGAGTTATTGAAACCAAGCAGTAACTTTTAGTATAATGGCTAATTGTAAGCCCTAAAACCTGCCAATTATCGACTATTTCTATTGTGGTGATCGTGGGGATTTGTGCATAGTGCGGAGTCCTTATTACGTACCTGCCAAGTCACCTGATAATCACACAAAGCATTTTGTAGTCATGACTGTTGGTGCAACAGGCGTTTTCTAGCACATTTTGATTTTTATACATTTACTTTTCTTACACTTTCGCAGCTTCATCATTCTAAACCTTATAACTGTGTAAGCCGTAAAAGCAAAACCATAAGTAAAACTTTTAAACAGGACATGTAACTGTTTTTTTAATATAGTAACCAACCTTAAATACCGATGTCGCGGGCTTTGTTGTCAATGCTGTTTATCAAATTTCTCGCCTTGATCAGAGTTGTCAGCGTTCGCGTATGTTATTTTGATCTTTTGTCGCGCTTTGCTGTGCCAGCGAAGCATGCGTTCATCATTTCTTTTTCACCGCTTCTTTTGAGCATGGAAAGTCTTAGTTTGTAACTCTTAATTATAGAATATTTGCGATGGTCTAACATTTTTTTCAAACTTTTGAGGCAGGTGCACTAGGTCATGTACTTTCCAGTAGTTCAAGCTATGCTTGAAGGTCATGTTGTATTACACGCCTGTTCAAGGGTAGCGATTTATATATTTCAACTATCACCACATACCCCTTTTTCCTCAGTTTTTTTTATAATTTCAGAGAGCTGACAGCTCAAATAAGCCCTAACAGACAGAAACTTATGCTGTGCGCGTTTGTGTATGGTTCGCCTTTTGCATGATTTGTAACATGAGATCGTTGCCTAGAATAATTACTTTCAGGGCTATGCAGTTGTTATCTACAAGAAAGTGATCGGTAGATTAAAGGGTGAATAGCGAAAGTTTTTTTTAATAACTTGCAGTATCCTTCCCATATCTACACTAAATACGTCCAGGACAAACTTCTGTGTACTCAGAACATTTCTATGGCAATTTTTTCTGCTGCTTACGGTAATGCGAAAGTGTGGGCAACATGCATCTATCTAGACGTTCAAATATCTGCGTCATTTATAGATTACGCGGGAAACGTTGGAGTTGTTAATATATATACACGGTTGGCGATACGTAGGAGACACAATGTTAAGTGATCGTTACCACTATTGACAAATTGTTAGATGGTTAATAACAGCTTTAGTCATTTTCGCAAATATTTGACATTCATCGGCTTCAAATATTAGACCAATGCGTATTTAGATGTAGCAAAACCTCGAAAGCTAACGTAGGACCGATATTTCTACAAATCATTATCAAACTTAGGTCGAGTATGTTGCTGTTGCGTGATGATAAGGGCTCCAGCTTAGTGACTACTTGTGGGCTAGTGCATGGTTGAGGGCCAGTAGCTCTTGTTTCAAATGTGTCAGTCGTCGAGTGGAAGAAACCTTGGCTTGAAGGTGATGATATATTGATATGCGGAATTTAACGTCCCAAACCACCATCTAATTATGAGAGATGTCGTAGTGTGGGCTCTGAAAATTTCGACCACCTGAGGTGTGCTCAAATCTGAGCACATGGGCCTACATCATTTTCACCTTCAGCAAGAGGCTTGACAAGACTTTTTGTGTTATGTGATGGGCGAATCACATGGTTTCATGTGTTGTGTGCTCTCAAATTGATCCTCAGTTTCCGACGCAAGAAAAAGAAGATGGAAGGTTGCGATGAGCATCGTAAACAGAGGTGGGGGTCCTGCAGCTAACTTTTTGGCAAGTATACTTGTGTTTTTTTAATGCTGCAACGCATTTCTCCCACAGTGGTGTGCATACGTTTCTCATCTCGTCCTCAAATTAAAAAAAGAGAATATGGTAACTGCGAACTGAGAGGTAACACTAGGATGATACAGTGGTGAATTGGCTGAATTAGAAGGAAGAAGGTAATTCGTCCGACAAACAGGAGAAGAACAAAGGTAATTGCTCGAATTCCTCGTAGGAAGATTAAACACGGGAAGCGATAAATGTTAAGTCCTGATATGTACTGATTAGCTAGTGGGTGAGCCTTGATTATTGACGAAACAGTGCACAAAAGTACGCACAACAAGAAAGTATTTTTCCGTGTTTTGTGGCCTCATGTGCGCTGCTTCTTGAAAAGTGCGAAGTCGTCCTCCGAATTTCAAACTTTCCAATTTTAATTAGCGCTTTCTTCCGACAAGCGTTATTTATTGGCACGTGTACCCGGACCGTTTTCTCCACCTGCCCTTTCTTCTGTTTTACCCGCTGGCTTCTCATCTTCTTTCATTTCGACTGGAGGAGAGGGTGCGAAAGATGCACACATCAGTGCTAAGGTGATCAGTCGCAACCTCGAAAAAGACAAGGCCCCCTGTCGCAACGTCAGCTCCACCACTTTCCGACGTTCTCGAGCTATCAATATGATATATTGACTAATTGCTTAAGGAAGTACCGAAAAGGAGCGCTCAGGTGGATATTCTGGGAATGACAGTCTGGAGCTCTCGAACATATAAACAGCCTCTACGTTCTTAAGCACCGGCCTGGCACTCGCTATTCTGTACGACTGGCACTTGCGTTGCTCACTTGTAAGCGCACTCGTCTGGTAGACATCACCACAAATAAGAATTATGTGAAGGGTTTTGTAAGACTCTTTTAGTGTTGCTTTTATGGATTATCATGACAGACAAACAGAAAGTGTTTAGCAAGAATGAAGAGAACATCAATAGCAAAATAATTGGTTTGCTCAAGTGATCCTGTTTGAATACCTCAGTGTCAATCAAGCTTTCTTAGTTCGACGGATTGGGCTCCGCGCTACCCTTGCGCGGGCAAGGTGTCTAGCGTTGAAGGTGGGGTGAGCATAATCGTCATAGTGCATTCAGCAAGAATCGCATTGGTGGCTGTGTGTTCAAATGCGAATAATTTCTTAGCATGGAGTTAGAGCCCGTTTGTCTCTCTGCTGTCTGTCCATACATTTTATCCATTCATTAAATATATATATATACATATATATATATATATATATATATATATATATATATATATATATATATATATATATACATACATCGAGCCACTTGGCTGCGCTTTTCTTCCGTTCTGCTTACATCGGCGCTAAGCCTTTAGCAGGGCTTCATCACGGAGGGCTCCATCAGCCAGCCGTAGCGGCGACATGCTTCAAAGTTCAAAGTGGTGGTGCCGCTACAGCTTGTGTCAGCTGTTCAGAAGACAAGTCAGCAATGTCGGTGAGCGCAAGTGATTGCAGGAATTTCTTTTTTGAATCCGCCATGGTGGCGGGCATCTTTAAAGCATTGTCCAGTGGTTACGAAGAAAGTCACTGACAAGGCCCGTTCTTCTGTCGGAGTGTGTGCTAAAAATGAATGTGCTTAAGCTCCACGAAAATTGCACTGATGAGAACGTACGTCTTATCAGGACAGCTGCTCGTAGTGTCCTCTAAGCATACGGACCTTGATTAAGTATCTTCGGAAAGTACATTTATTCTTACTCCTACCACATCAATTTTATCGCATAATGAAAGGCTTCCTACATACCTACAAATTGTTGGAGGAGCGCGTGAAGAGTCATGTCAGGCGTCCCTAAAGTAATATAATTGAAATCATTGGGGCCATATTCTAAGTGAAATTACGATCCAGTGTATAATGCTCTACTCAAAATCGCCGTCCGCTGACGACACTAAACTCGCGTGACTCGCAGGAATTACACGTTACGTGAACGGATATAGTCACACCCTCCCCGTTGGGGAGCGAGCTAGCTTATTCTGGCTGAGAAAAATTCGAAATACGCTAAACAAATGAACTTTTATTCCCAACAACAAAGAGATAAAATGGAAGCTATCTGTATCAATACACAATATACATGTGTGTGGCGGGTTGGCGTGTTACACTGCCTGCACAATTTGTACCCATTCCAAGATTCTGGCAATTCTTTGCAGATGAATCCCATTCCCAGTAGCCATGTCATGCTGACACCTACATTGCATTACGAAAAAAGCCAGCTATACTCTACTAGCAGTGCTGTTAAACTCTGCTAATAGTTCTGCTAATATTGAAGCACTGCAACTCTTCAGGGTGCCAAGTGAACATACTTTCTCATCATCATGATGGACATCTCTATTCATTCGCGCAACTTTCTTCGTCCTTTTCTTCATTTTATTTTACCACCTTTAATAAAGAGAGTTCAAGAGTGAGTGTTTAGACGGATATATTACTCCTAAGATAATAACGACCTTAAGGCTAGGTTATTGGTAATCTAAGCGTTCAGGTATTGGCAATTCTAATCTATACCTTCGCTTATCCCCTGCTTCGTTACCACGATAAAGCGCATATTTTGCATATGTTTCAGGAGCAATTTACTTGCCAGTTAGCGAAGTAGTCACACACGCATCGCAGCAGAAGAAATTATTCGCATTAAAACACTTTTTCAAAGAATATAAAATACTGTGCAGCAAAATCATTACGAAACGTACTAAAATTCGAATTCTGTGAAATTTTCGTGCCTAGCTGGTCAACACGGCAAGAAAAGCACAATATATTCCGAAAAAATCAACAGCCAGCGAATTCACAATATACTTTTCAGAGAATAATTTGTCAGAGATAGAATGAAAATAGCAAATGTTGTACACACCGTTCCCGGTAACACAGACAAATGAAATCTGAACCAAGTTTCTGCTTATTTCTCATTTGAAGTGATGAAACATATTTTCGTATTTTTTCTTGTGAGACACATGCGCACTAGTGCACATTCGTCATTTTCGTGTTTTCTATGAGCACAGCCTAGTGGTGGTCCCTTACAGATGGACACCCACGGCGTGAACAATGCCTTTAGCATCACATGTCCGATAAACTTGGCCAGCTGCTCTGGCATCACCTCTTTCCGTGAGCAACCTCTCTCTGCAGAGGTTGGTGCTCCAAAATTGCATTGAAACATATTTATTTGCAATTTCGCAGATAGTATTGAAAAAAAAGAAAAGAACGAAATCGTGTGCAGAGCTAACACGTCTCTCACTGCGCCGTAGGGTGGTGCAAGACGTGCTTCGGAAAGCTCTGGAGCCGGCACCAGCACATCGTGCGGCAGCGATGTGTACATCTCGGACGTAAAAAAAGTAGCTATGAGATTGGGCACAGAGGTAGGCAGCCACGCACGTGCTAGAGAAGGAACTACCGTAGCCCATATGAGAAATCGACCCCTGAACGCAAAACGTCGGAGTCATCAGATATTCGTGCTGCCAGGCTGTTCTATTTGGTTTTAAAGCTTGTCCTCACTATACTATGCTTAGGTTGTAAGATAGTTTGGTGCAGCTTGCGTTTCTTGCGGCGCACGTGAGCACTTATGCATGCGTGATGACGACTCTACAAATTCGAGTAGCCACAGCGAATACGTGGTGTACCAATTGAAGCGAAACCAAAGCTGCCGGAAGCTGTCTGATGGAAGCACCTCCACATATTATTTATGTGGCGGAAAATTCGAAACAATTTTCGGTGAATAAATACTGTCCTACTTCAACAAAAAACTTTAGAGAATATCTGACATAACTTTGACGAACTAGATATGGTTCAACGCTATGACGCTGCAAAGCTAATGCTATATTTGGATATTCTACTTCATAAGGTTGTTTTGATTACAGAATTTCAATATCATTGCAGTAGAACGACAAGCACACGCATTTGTTTCAAGATGATTAGCTCAGTATATTTTCACAGCCACACATGCACGCTTGTTAGCCATAAGGTCTCCTAAAAGTCATAGCGTTGCTAAATCAGGCGACGTCAAAACTGGTTGTGGAAAACCGGTAGCTGAACTACTAGGAAGTGCTGGTGCACGTGAAACCCATTCAGCATGCAGAAACAAAACAATTTAAAGCATACATCACCGGGGATTGATGCATTCGCATTTCGTTATTTATGTTTGTTTTTCGATTACTTTCGCAGTTGCTTTTCGGAACACTTTGTCGGGACGAAGCAATCTATTATATACGCACCTAATGAAAAAGGCCTACAAGTCACCACGTTCTTTCTTAGAAATACAGAAAACAGTAGCAAATAACTTCTCAGCCCTCATTTGCTGTGTTTTGAAAGTTTCCATACGAGGGACTATCACGAGCACCGAATGAAAGTGCCAAATTGACCAAGTTTTATAAATATCTCAATCTTTAAATACGAGTGTCTTAAAAGGGCGCAAGGTTGTTTGAAACCTTCCAGGTGAAGTTTATTAGGAGGCCGGGGGACTTATGAACACCCAATGGGGTATCAACTAAGCACTTTTGTAATCATTGTTTGCTATTTTATGCTATTTAAAAAGCTAAACTACAGATCAAAATAGAAAGAAAAAAGGCTCTTTTCTTTCTAGATATTTGTCGGCTTTGTGACAAAGCTTGTGACACCAGCATTAATTTCACGCGACGTCATAAAAAAGTAGCAATCAATTGTTCCGTGCCGGAGAAACATCAGTAATGAATTGCCTTCTATTTCTCCTAATATATAGCCTTAAGACAGTTGTGCCTTGAGAAACACTACCCTCACTTGCGATCAAGGGATTTCACTTTGCATGGTACATTATCTTTAGTAAGTACGTGGGCATTCATAATAGCATGTAGGAAAAAAAACGCGAAATTTGCTCATGCTCTACGTGTATAGCGACATTATGATAATAACATGTGATGTTTTACGTCCTAAAACAACGATATGATCTGGAGGGATCCTATACTATAGGCCCCGATCATTTCGATCATCTGGTGTTCTTCAACGCGCACCCACAATGCACAGAACAGTGTATCATTTTGCCCTTGTCGAAATTCGAGCTCTGTGGCCGCTATTTAACCTGTATGCTCCGGGTCAAGCGCTGAGCATTGTAGACAGTCTTCCACCGAGACGGACGCTTCGTGTGCAGAAACAGAAACAGGGTACCGGAGGAAAAAGAAAGGGAGGGTTATCAACCAGTCCAGAGCGACTGTTGTTGTTGTTGTTGTTGCTCTCCTATTGTTAGAGGGCGCATACCCACTATGGGGGATTGGCCAAGAATCGAGTGGTTTGAAAATTTACTGTTCAGATTTGGAATGATGGAGGTTTAAAGAAAGATTACCGATAGCCTAGGAAAGTGTGGTGCCTAATGTAATGCATACAAATATTTACATAAACGAATTTATTCTTAGAATAGAGCAATATTCTTAATTATACGTATATAATTATGTGAACCTGTTAGGATAATGAAACTGGTTAATAAGTCAACCCTATTAGTTTCATCAATATAGTCCGGACGGCCGCGCATAA
>WOVY01006656.1:0-104553 GCA_013436015.1 Rhipicephalus annulatus
ATATGAAGGGCACCTAATCTACGAGTTAAAAGAGATTGCTTCCCATGCGCGAGCACGTTTGATTACAAAGAAAAGATAAAACGCATAAAAGATGAAGCACATAAAATGAAAAGTTGTTCGACCGGTAAAAGCAAGAGAAAAAAAAGAAAAACTATAAAATACTAATAGAATTGTCAAAGACGTTACAAAACTGCTACGTAATCAACGGATACTGACAATGTAGTGCGACTTGTTGAGCAAGGTTGAAAAAAGATGGACAGGGTGATACAGGTTACGCAGATAGGCAACTAAGTTTTCCTACGTTTTCATTTCGACCACATGCGACGGTGTTGAACTTATAGATGAGGAATGATTCACGGGCTTCTCTATCATAATTTGTGCGGAAAACCAGATTCTAGTAATGTGACCTGTAGGTTTTCAAAAGAGTGGCCAGGGAGGTGCACGTGTCTTGAAATGGGCAAGTGGGGCAAGGTGTTAGCATGAGGTTTATGGTTGTTAAAACGCAGTCTAAAAGGCCCTTCTGTTTGACCAGTGTATTGTATTTCACATAGCGCACAATCTATCATGTATATCACGTTCTTAGAATCGCAGTCAAGATTGCCTTTGATTTTTAAGGAAAAGTTGGAACCAGTACTGGTGACCTGTTGGCATGTGCGCATGTAAGGGCATAATTTGCATCGCGGTTTTTGGCAAGGATGGCACCCGATCGTGTCAGGACTGTCTGCTCACATTAAGCACACACACACACACACACACACATATATATATATATATATATATATATATATATGTGTGTGTGTGTGTGTGTGTGTGTGTGTGTGATTTTTCATCTTAGATTACCCATTTCACGATATTCCTAGGCATTATATGACTACTTATATTGTAACATTCCTTTTTAATTAATTGTGATGGGCATATCGGTCCCGTTCAAAGTAAGCTAAATGTAAATATTTTTGTAGAGGTTTTTTTTTCTGCGAGTGTCACAATTGTGCATGTTCCGCAATGCATTTTGGAGCAAAAGCCTCCCTGTACCCTGAAGAGTTTTGCGACCAATGGAATGGAATGAAAAAAACTTTATTTCAGTCCTGCAGGACGCGCTTAGCGCGTAGCGGGCATCTCCCACGTAGGGACCGACAGGGAGTACCTGGCGGCCGCTTCATGGGCCTGCTGGACGGCCCATTGCTGGTCGGCGAGAAGTGAGCTCCTGAAGAACCTCTCCCACTTGCTTAAGGTAGAGTCTGGAGGAGTTATTCTACACTCCCAGAGCATGTGTGCGAGTGCCGCTGTGTGTCCACATGGTGGGCATGTGTCGCTGGGGTATGCATCGGGATAATAAGCGTGAAGCGTGGCAAGATTTGGGTACGTGTGTGTCTGTAATAGGCGTAGGGTTAATGTCGGTTAAGTTTCGGATGTGGGGGTGGAAAATGCGGCGTTCCAGGTAAAAGTGCTTTGTAATTTCATTGTACGTAATTGGTGCATCCCGATTGGTATCCAACCCAGCAAGATGAGATGAGGTTGCCCTGTGGCAGCGCGGTCGGTAAGTGCGCGCGCTGCATCATGGGCGATCTCGTTGAGGTTGGTTAGGGCACCCGGCACCTGGCCGAGATGGGCGGGGAACCAGATGACAGTGTGGTGCTTCAGGGCACTCGGGTCCGCATTGCGCAGGATACGTAACGCCTGGTCGGAGATGACTCCACGTTTGAAGGCTTTGATGGCCGGCCTGGAGTCGCTGTAGATGAATTCCCGTTTGCTGTCGAGCATAGCTATAGCTATACCTACTTGCTCCGCTACTTCGGGGTTTCGGGTGAGGATTGCGGCTGAGTTAAGAGTCTGCTGCGTGGATGATACCACGACCGTGGCGAAGGCTTGGTTGTTGCGATAGGCAGCGGCGTCCACGAACAAGACGTTGTTCGCTTCCATGTCTATGCGCTTGAGAATTGCGGTCGCCCGCGCAAGGCGCCTGCCTTTGTTGTATTCGGGGTGTACATTTGTGGTATGGGAGCGATCATGATAAGGTCGCGGATTTCATGGGGAACCAGAGTGAACTCTGGGGGGTCCCCGGCCCTCAAGGAGAAGAAGCCGAGCTCGCGCAGAATATGGCGGCCCGCCTTGGCGTTATTAGCTATCCTGCACCCGGAAGAGCCCACGTGCCCCCAAAAAGCTGCTGCGCGAACTAGCCTCCCATCGAAGTGAATTCCGTCTCATTGAAAACCACCCTACTTATGCACCTCTCCGTTTATTTCCATTACCTCAAAGCCTTTCTCTCGACTTACCCGCCAGATCTTTTGGTTTGCGTTGACAACCGCTCTTTGCAGGTTGCCGCCCCGTGGTATTGTGCATATTGCTATCTGTAGGTGAGGATAAATTGCGCGCATGTCATTCACCCCTTTTGCCAATAAGGTCGCTAGTCCTACCGTATCTTCATTTAGGACATCGTTTCAACAACCTGCAATTATCTCGAAGTTTCATTCATGAGCTGTAGTTTTGAGTTTTGCGCTCGCTTGCCTCATTACTGTTTCCAGCTTGCGTCCGGGGAACGTCCCTACTGCAACCCTCTTGTCACCTCTTACCCTCTGTGATTTCTTCTGCGCATCAATTTATATTCGAGTCCCCGGCGACTATCGCATGACGTGACTTTTTCAGCTGGAGCGTCCTGCTTCTGCTGGTTACTTTCATTTGTGATGCCGGCTGCTTTGTCCCCTACCAGCCACACCACTACTTCGCTGAAGCTGGATCTTGCGATCATTAAACCGGCTGAACCTGTTTTTTCTGAGCCTGCTTGCTCTATCTTCTCCGCCAATCTGGTTGCAGGAGCCCTACCGTTCTCTCCTTCAGTCGTTTCTTCGTTCACCTTCACTAGCGCCTCCTCGGCGGACTTGAGCCTCTTTCCGACCTTCGGGTTGTGGCGCACCATCTATTGAGTATTGTTAGAATCACCAGAGAGGAGACCGAAGCGGTGAAATCGAGTGGCAACTGAAGCAGTGCGTACGCAGGCAATACTGGTGCATATGCCGGCCGCCGCTTGACAAGGCGAGAGCTTTAAGGGCAAGCTCCTAAAGAGCCGACAAGAATAATGTAATATTAGCAGCAGCAGCAACATCATAGACCAAGTGTTTACCTGTGCAGGTCTGCGTTTGCCTTCTGGGTGCGTAGTTGGTATTTTGGGGACCTGAAGCATGATGACTATGGCGTGCTTGGCATAGTCTGTAAAATACGCATTCCAGGAAAGTTTAACGCGACACATATCGCGCCTACATAGATTCCTTTTCGTGTGACATGGTTAATGTCCACCAAGAAACGAAGCTATCCTAGTGATTGAGATGACAATGCGAGCAGGGCAATCATAGACTATCACAATGTACTAAATCTTAAGCGTCATTCATTTTTTTCTCGCTTGAAGTAAAGCTTTTTAACTTCCTATTGAAATAAACGCTGAGCTCTTGTCACGACTGTTTAAGAAAACGTGTTGCTTTGTGAACAAAAACAACAGAAACTACAAACAATGGAGAGTAAAAATACCTGACTTGCGCGCCGTTCGTTGAGTGACCGCCATTTGAAGTCTTTTCCAGATAGTACTCTAGCTGTTGTACAACAAAAAAGAAGGGTTTTATTTACACTATCGAATGAATACCCAATCACGGCATATAACGAAATGTGAACGTTTAGCAGTTCTCTCAATCAGGTCAACCGACCAATGCAGAAATATTAGCAAGAGGCAGTGGCAAATAAAATTCGAGAAGTGGTTAGGTGTCAATCCCCAAGTGGTAGCTCAATACGTGTAGGACCACCATTTGCTTATATAAAGGTTGCGATAACGTAGCCTACATCTATCTATGTCCGTCTGTTTGTCTGCCTGTCTGTCGCAAGAAACATATCAGTGTTTTCAGACATAACAGTTATTTATTTATCTATCCCAAGCAATATACAAATAGATAGATAGATGAATAGATAGATAGATTGATAGATAAAAAGATAGATAAAAATATAGATAGATATATAGATAAAAAGATAGATAAAAAGATAGCTAAAAAGATAGATGGTTGGAAAGATAGAATTTTGGTAAAGATCCGATCGTCCAAACGGCAAGGATAGCTAAAAGTCATAAGTGGCTAGTAGATAGATAGATAGAATAGATAGATAGATAGATAGATAGATAGATAGATAGATAGATAGGATTGATTGGTTAGTTCGTCAACAACTATAATGGAAACTACAACTTACAGTTGACCGAAAGTTATATTACATAAAAAACTTTTTATTTAAAAAAATTCACATTACTGTGTAATTTCAAAATATTAAGCAGGTGATAACAACGTCATTAAAACTCGTATTACCAAACCAACGTCAACCTTTCTTTGAGTTTCCCTTTTGGTTTTAAACCTTAAATGCGAATGATGAGCAAACTTGGCCACAATTCATTAACCAGTCATTTTGTGTTTTATCATGTTCCTATTTTTCTGCGTGTATAACCTATGTAGAGAGTACAGGGAGCTGATCAAAACGTGACGTAAGGCCGATGTTCGATTGGGAATACGGTCTAAGAGTAGATACCAGCGAAAACGACAACACTGGATATAAAGGAAGACACTGAGTGGTCAATTTACAACAAGCGATTACACTAGAAAGCAGGCTTCTTTTACACAGCTGTGCTGTTAGAGAGAGCCATTCGCTGAACACAGTAATATAGACAGAATTCTATGGCACTAATTGTGCGAATCCTCGCAGCAATATAGTGCTCTGCACATGCATGCCGGAACAGTTTACAACTGTATAAACTACGATAGCATTCAAGAGGTATTGATTGATAGAAGTTGGGCATTCTGTGCCCTCTATTCTGTCCACTGTTGTGTGCACTGGCATGCAGTGTTATTTACATTGCAATTACTTTACCAGGAGTTCGTAATTCCTTCGTTAATAGGCGTACAATCTATCTACTGCATATTAGGTTGAAATCTCAGAGAACATTCTTTAGCTTCTACGCTTGAGCTTTTTTAACTTTCATTAGTCTTCTCTCCAGTTCGTTTTGTTCTGCAAGCTGTCTTTGCCATATCTGGAGTGCTCATGCATTTCCGTAGTCATAAGTAATTTGAAATATCATGAGCATACTTCCAAAGTTACTGGCTTGAACGAATCAGTCCCTTGAGTGAACTACCAAGACGAGCAATATTAATCGAACTAAATATTCATTGGTATTCTATTTAAACCTACTACATTTCTTGCAAACTTTTTTAGGCCTAACATGTCACCCCTTTGTTACAAAAAAGAGTCAACAGACGGATGACACAGTCATCTGCACTGTGATATCCGAGTTTGTACTTATTCTGTGCACAGAGTAGAACATTTGCTGTTTTACCATAGAAGATAAAAAAAGATATATTCGACATACGCGAAGGCATTAAGAGCACACACTCACGCCACAAGATCCAACCAGGATGTATTCGTCTTGCGGATAATCGTATCCTTCGCAGGTTACTTGAAGCAAGCCAAATTTCTGAGACCTTTTCATCTCCGCCTTGCACTCCCACTGTAAATTGAAAGGAGGAGAAAATGATCATCTAGACGCGAAAAATTAAGCCAATGTGTCAAATTATAGACATCAGTTATCCTTGCTTTTTGGATGTGTTTGGATAGATTTTTTTATGAATCTTATGACCTCAAGCTTATCAAAAGTTTCTTCAATGCTCTGTTTTATCAAGCAGAGGAGCACATACACCACTCATTTTGCAAATGAGCAATGCCTCTATTGTGATGCAATGCTGTAGTTGCCAATAGAAAAGCACTCTTCACGGACATAAGCCTATAACAATATCGTCACAAATACTTTCGGAGAAAAACTTTGGCAGGTCCCACGTACATGGGGAATCGATGATATGGGAAGCACGAGTGAGGAAGGGTGATAGGTTACTTTAAAATCAGCACAAAATGAAAAGGTGGAAGCAAGTTATGCCGTATATGACTTCCATGTTATGATTATCATGTTTGGACGTTTCATTCACCTTTGTTATCTATTAACGTAACCTGATACCAACTTTGGTATATATAGAGCTAGCGAAACGGCCACAACCTTGCTATGAGCGCAGCATGTAGTCATGTTTTACAAGTAATGCATATTGTCATTATCATAATTGGACGTGTCATTTACATTCATCGTCTATTCCCGTCACGTAATACCAACTTTGGTATAAGTGGAACTAGCGAAACGTCCGCGAAAACGCTAGGAGCGTAGCATGTAGTCATGCTTTACATGAAACGCATAATCTGATTATCAAGTTTGGACGTGTCATTTACCTTCATCCTCTATTCACTCTCAGTGATACCGAATTCGGTACATATGAAGCTGGCACAACGGCAGCGAGTGCGTCATGAAGGGCACAATATACTCTGACGCAAAGTTGATGCATGCGCTGGCTGGGCGCAGCAACGCCACGCTAGCAAAACATGAGCACTTCATAACGAGACGCCAGGTGTGACCAGCGCGATCAACGTCTGTCAGCACGGCCTGGTGACAACCGGCGTGAAATGCGACATGCTGTCTTTTGCGCCGACGACGTTACTTAGCACCGCGTCTGCCTCTCTTCAAGACGGAGAACGCCTGTGCGCTCAAACGTGCAAGCGTGAAAGCAACGCAGCGCGGTGCGCGTATGCGAGTGTATGGCATGCAGATCCACATTGAAGATCAGTGGGTAGATCCAATGATTTCTACTAAAAGGATGTCGGCACCCACCGTGGCATTGCCGGCGTGACGCAAGTGTATTGGCGCTTTGAGTGTCGACACTCAAAGCGCCAATACTCAAAGCGCCAATACACGTCGAAGTTTATTGGCGCTTTGAGTGTGGCATGTCATAATGTTCTTACATGACACGCATCTTATGGCTATCATATTTAAACCAATCACATACGTTCGTTATCCACTCACGTGACGTAATTCCAAATATTGTCATACGTGAAGGTAGTGAAACGGCCGCGAGTGCATCATTAGTGTTGGACGTGGACATGTTGCTACATCACACTGTGATGATCATCATGCTTGGACGTGTCATTTACCTATGTCGTCCGTTCGCGTCACGTAATAGTGAATTCAGTAGATGTGAAGCTAGCGAAACGACTGCGAGCGCCTCATGAGCATGACATATAGTGATGTTGTTGCATGACACGCATCTCTTGATTATCACGTTTGCACCAGTCACATACCTTCTTCATCCATTCACGTCCCGCCATACCGAATTAGGTATATGAAAAGCTAGCGAAACGGCCACGAGCACATCATGAGTGTGGCATCTAGTCATGGTGTTATATGACACGCATGTCATAATTTTGATGTAAGGGTCTCTCGCTTGTGTTCGCCATGCAGTCATACCATACCATATCTTTGCAACATATGATGTGAATGAAACCGCCGCAAGAGCAGCAAGACCATGACAAGTAAATCATGATATTTATGACATGCATGTCATGATTTGATGTCATGACTAGTCAGTTATCTTCGTCGTACCGTCATCTTATATACCAAGTTTGGCATTGATACCGTTATCGAAACGGCCAGGAGATCTAAAAATCGTAGGTGGCTACATAGATAGATAGATAGATAGATAGATAGATAGAGAGAGATAGATAGATAGATAGATAGATAGATAGATAGATAGATAGATAGATAGATAGATAGATACCCTGAAGGTCGCCGAAGTTCGCAAGAAAGTGTAAAAACATAGGAATGAGTTTCACAGGCTAACCGCCGTGCAAGTATACTTGCAGACAGATAGACAGATGGTCAACGTTGCAGACTGTCAAGGTGTGCTAATTTATGCATCTCTAAGACACAGTACATTTAGGCCAAGCATTTGTGATGACGTGGGCGCGTGCCCAATTCCGTTTTTCCTAAATATTTGTTTTCGGCTTCCATATTGAACAGGCGACAGTGCACGCCCAGGGCACTTTGCTGAGTTCCTTTCACCCCGTCTAAGTTTACATCGCGCAAGTTTCAATTTACAGGTGCACATGTATAAAGCAGCACGTGGTCTTTTAAAACGTGTTTTACAAGGTTTGTAGAGTACGTAATGCAAGGAAGGTTCATAGGCCAGTGAAGGACAACCTTATAGTTAATGATATGCTGTCTCACTACAGATGGCGCCCTCTGAAGACCTTGCATTAGCCATGCTGAAGTGAAAGCACGCGGGGGTAAGCTCATGTTCGTGAACTCATGACTATATTACGGGTACAAAAAAGTGTGTGCAGTCGTTATTCAAGGATCGTTGCTCTAATAACCTCCTGCTCACGTTTTTCGTAGAGTGGATGTGAGGCATTGGCGTCCCGGAAACGTTTTAAATTGTCGCACGCGTGAGTGTGGAGCCATGTGACCTAATGGACAATAGGTCTATTGAATTCACGCTAAGTTTTCTGCACCTTCTGCACCTTTTAAAGGTGCGCTGCACCTCGCTCCTCGATTCTCAAATGTATAGTGGTGCCACCGCACCACCGTCCTTTACTGTACAGGGTAGGTGTAGCCATGGTGCCACGATTTCTTGCACCTTCTAGCGCGAGGGAAAAGCATTTTGGTGCCGCCTCGTACATTCGCCTTTGACAAGGTGCTTGAATTGGCTGGTTGGTACTGCATGGTAGACGAAGAAAGTGCTTAACAGCGCAAACGACAGGAGGGAATAATAAGAGACACGTGCGCTCTGTTCTTGTCTCTTCTATCCGCTACTGTCGTTTGCGCTGTTAAGCACATTTTTCGTCTCGCACATTCCTTTCACGCACAATCAGACAGCACCTTGAGACACGCCTGTGGTCGTAGACATTCACGGTGTAGCAACGAAGGTTTTCTGATTGTGGACGATTTTGGCGTGCTACTCCTAGGCGGTGATGCCGAACTCTACGCTACTGCAGGTAATTATGCAGATGTGATAGAGTTTTGAGAAGACCCGTCAGGTGCACGACGGAAACATTTCTTCGTTATCCATTTTTTATTTCTAGATGGGAGAACATTGCGGGTTGTATGTGCGTCGGGCCAACTTGCCCCCACTGACTCGCCAAACGGGCGTGCTACGCCTACAACGCCACAAGACCGAGCGATGCCGACGACGCAAGCAGCCGCATCAGCTACCGTGCTTCGTCAGAGTGCTCATAAAAGTCCTGCACGTCGCGACCACCCTGAAAAAGTGCTGTGGAGCAAAAGAAAGACGAGATTCCTTATTAATATATAGAAGAAAATAGAAGAAAATAAAAGAAAGGTGCTTGAATTCGTAGTCACTATAACGGGCCACAACTTCCTCGTAGTACCTAAGTGTGTGCGGTTACCATCTTTGCACATGAGTTGACGGCCGATTTGGCGCAACACTGCATCCAGTTCTTTGTCTTCGCTGCGGGATTCAGCTATTTCCACAGCAAGGTGAAATTCCTCCATTCTGACAAATCAGGAGCTGCAAATTCGTGGGTGCACAATACACACGACGACTTAAGTAGCCAAGCAGCAGACAACAGGTTTCCTCTGCTTGCACCTAAACATTCGATTGACACTAAGTGGGGGTGTTGATTGATTGATATGTGGGGTTTAACGTCCCAAAACCACTATATGATTATGAGAGACGCCGTAGTGGAGGGCTCCGGAAATTTAGACCACCTGCGTGCGCCCGTGGGGGTGTTGCTGATGCGTTGCATTCGCATCCCGAATTGGGTGCCGAAACACCTATTACGCCTGCTGCACCAGGTGTCGGCACTGGCTGCACCTTTTTGTTTAAGGTGCTGAGCAGTTCTTTAGGGGCGAAGCGTCTTAAAGCAATACACACAACTTACGTAGCCAAGCAGCAGACGACAGGTTTACTCTGCTTGCACCTCAACATTCGATTGACACTAAGTGAGGGCGTTGCTGATGCTCTGCATTCGCATCCTGAAATGGGTGCCGAACACCTACTACGCCTGCTGCACCAGGTGTCGGCACTGGCTGCACCTTTTTGTATGCGGTGCCGAGCAGTTCTTAAGGGGCGAAGCTCCTTAAAGCAATACACACGACAACTTACTTAGCCAAGCAGCAGACGACAGGTTTCTCAGCTTTCACCTCAACATGCAATTGCCACTAAGGGGGGGGGGCGCTGCTGATACGTTGCATCTGCATCCCGAAATGGGTGCCGGAACGCCTACTACGCCTGCTGCACCAGGTCTCGGCACTGGCTGCACCTTTTCGTATGCGGTGCCGAGCAGTTCTTTAGGGGCGAAGCTCCTTAAAGCAATACACACGACAACTTACGTAGCCAAGCAGCAGACGACAGGTTTCTCAGCTTGCACCTCAACATGCGATTGCCACTAAGTGGGGGGGGGGGGCACTGGTGATGCGCTGCATTCGCATTCCGAAATGGGGGCCGAAACACCTACTACGCCTGCTACACCAGGTGTCGGCACTGGCTGCACCTTTTCGTATGCGGTGCGGAGCAGTTATTTAGGGGCAAAGCTCCTTAAAGCAGCACCCGTTCGTCCCTCGTAGTAGTAGTAGTCGTAATGTGTAGCCAGTCTTAGATTTTGACCTCCAAGGTGATGTCTGTGGAAGATATATGTGCGTTGTTGAAAAATAAAAAATTCGCAGCGTGCGCGTTAACTAAAAGCCAAATTCTCTTGTCTCTTAATCCCGCTGAGTAACCAATGGCATGTACCTTGAGCACTATCTGAGAAGAAAAGGTTCCTACGTTATACTCGCTTGGCGTAACCTCTTTGGTTTTAGAAAGGTTTAGCGAGCATTGGGTTGCAGTGCTATTATTAGAGTGAACTAGTATATACCATGAACTCGAGGTGGTTAAAGGTGGGAAGTAGACACGAAGCGCAAGCGGTAAGAAAGTGTGCGCGAACCTCCTCTCGTTCAGTTCATGGGATGTGCGCTGTATGGCGGTGTTTCTATATGAGTAATATATGAAGAAAAGATGCGAGATGGTGGTACTTGGAGTGTTGAATAGGTGAACGAACGGACACACAGACAGATGCACGGATGGCTGCACAGACGGATGGACGCATGGACGGACGCAGGAGCGGATGCATGGACGAACGCAGGGATGGACGCACAGATGGACGTGTGGACGCATGAAGAGACGCACGCACGGACGCGCGGATGGACGTACAGGCGGCCACACAGACGCACGCATGGACGGACGGAAGCAAGAACGAATGGACGGACGGATGCTTCGCCCCACTCTCCATCATTCACTCCATGGATATGCTACCATGATTTTAATGGAATAGACCTGATATATCAATTGCACACGACTATACAAGACCTAGGCGTGATCAAGCCGCATGCGTGGCACTGAACTGCCCGTCTGTATCGACACATCACCTGTACGTCTCTGCCGTCAGTGCCCCGGTTGTAGCATTGCACGACTGAAGGCTGGTCTTGGCAACCCGCGCTACCACCGCGGCAGTTAAGCTGTGGCACCGGGTGCGACCGACGTCCAGTTGTGTACTGTCCTTTCCGCAAGGTGAGAGTCTGCACGTCGGTCAGCTTCACTCTGTCTCCTGTGAATGAAAGCGTGCAGGGCAGTGATTGCATGTTTCTAGGTAGCTTTAGAGGATAGACAAAAGTACTAGTTCACAATAGGCGCGACAAACGCCACCAATACGAGAGGCCGACTTTACTGTAATGGTAGGATTACTGTACTCGGAAAGTTTTTATATTTATATTTCATGGAAGGAGCTCACTTTCACTAGGCTATTTCGGTATGTTACGCAAACATCTTGCAGACTAAGTGTTTAGAGCCGGGCTTCGCTTAGTAATCTTAATGAACAAGGGGCTGATGCAGAAACACTTCTGCGGAAATGGGTGCTGGACTTACCTGAAAAACAGCTAGACGGGTGAGCAAACACGCTGAGAAAAACTACCGTAGTGGCAATGTAGCTCATCCTTGCATGTGGCAGGATCAAAGCTCCGTTACCTGGAGGCTCGGCGCGTTCGCGGAGGCTGCAACGTCGTGCCAGATATCACAGCGGGCTCGGTGGTGTTTTCATCGGTGAGCTGCTCATACAATTTCAGAAAGAAGGCCAAATCTTAAAACGGGAGGGCTGGATTTTCTGTTTTAAGCAGCAGCACACCAGTCTTGTCTTGTCTTGTCACCTAGGATATCTTGGGTCATACCCACATGGGGGATTGACCACACTGTACCTCATAATAGATAATTTTTTTACAACGCTTGCGAAAAAAAAGAAAGAGAAATTAGATAGGTACAATAATAATGTTCATTTTAAAAAGAACGTTGTCACACCGGTCCCGTTAATTAGGGAGGCAATCGCCGGGCTAATTCCAAGAGCCGAAGTATCGGCCCCCCAAACCGCACCACGAAAGCGTGGACAATTTAGAAGTGGTCCTTTTTGGCGCGCCAGCGGACGCCGGCTGTGGCCCAAAGAACAAGTCAGAGCCGAGAGTTGATAAACAAACAAATTATATTCTCAATAAAGGCAGATCGAAAACAATACACAAAAATGCACACTCCACAATAGTTGCATACAATATCTCACCAATCAACCCAATCAATCAACGTACTACACAATACAATCAGCCACACTTGAAACAACGGACACGGACAACAATACGCACTACAATGCAGTCGCATGCATTGAACAACCAAGACACTTAAGGACTAAAGAGATAGAAAACCTATTCAGTCCAAAGTTCTTGGAACCAAAATCTAGATGATACTCTTCCGAGAATCACTCACTCAAAGTCCAGCGTTGTTGTCGTTCCGCAGCCCTCGAAGTTTCTCTTCCAGGAAACCTCCCGTCTTCAATTGGCCACTCTTCAAACTTCAACTTCTTCGCCGGGAAACCGTCGGCTTCACACACGCAGCTGTTGCCCGCGTCTTTGCTCGATAGCGGTAAACACACGCTCTTGCCTGTAGCTCGAGCCTTCACCCACAGGTGGAACTCCTCTTCATCTCCTGCTCTGTCACTACGGACAGCACCTTCGCCGACTCCACGGCGGAATCCCTACGCGCTCCGGCGCTAACTTTCCGTCTTCTCCTGATTTCGCGTCTCGGCCGCTCGATTAAATACCTTCCGCGCCACCTTCCAGAACGTTCTCCTCATTTCGTCGGCGCGATGCGCAGCGAAGGCTGGGAAGAGGGCGAGACGGTTGGGAGTCCCTCCGCGTCGCATGACTCAACTCGGCGTGGCCCCGCCCCCTTCGTTCTAGAAAAATCGCGGGCTTGCTGGGCCGCCGATGTGGGGTGAGGAGGTTCGTCTGCGAAGCCATGCTTCTGCGGGGAGAGCGCGCGCCCGGGAGCCTTGGATGTTTGTTTTCTCTTTTTTTTCTTTTGACCTCGCGGCGTTTCTCCCGCCCGTTGTCGCAAAAATTTGGCGGCGCGTTCTTTTTTTAGCGCTCGTTCTGTGACACTGCCCCCCACTTTAAGAATATTATCTCATAATATTCAAAACCACACAAACGAGCGCGAACAGTCACCACACATTCTCACAGACTGTAACACAATCCGTCGCTCATGACTCTTCACATTCACAATATATCCCTCAATACGATTGGACATTGTAATTCAATTACACAACACATAAAATATAGCCACAGGTACATGCCTACAACACTTCATCACACATTCCAAACAATACAAACGTACAAAGCTCTGTCCATACAACAATTATACAACACTATACATCACATCATCGCACAGAACACTAACTCGCTCGACATACACTTGAGACACAGGATAACAAGAACATTAAAACAACATATGACACTCAGCCAAACACATTCTGATTCCACCTCAGCACCTATCCTGTGTGTTTCGAGCTGCGCTTGCGTCCTTTCTTGCGGTGCTCGCTCGATCTCTTCTTGTTTTTCCTCGTTCTTTTTCGGCAAGCCCTTTCTAACGACGATATCTGAGGCGTCGTCTCAGCCATCGTTGTCTCTTCCGACACCGTTAACGCGTCATTACATTCGACGGGTCCTGTCTGTTTATTTACCCGCTTGATCATGCCTCTACATTTTGCCCGGCTGGCCAACTGCGTCTCCTTTACGCTGTCGGTCGGTTGAGGTCGTGTCGACGTAAGTCCAGTTGCTCGGCACGTGAACTTATTCGACACGATCGACTTCTCACTCACTGTCTCTTGCGCCACGGCCTCCCCTCGGGCTCTAGTGAGATCCGTCACGGGATGCTCCTCCCCTGTATCGCGCGGTCGCTGGGTTGGCGAGGGCTCTATCTTCGGGTCTTCTCCCAAACATTCCGGATCATTCGGTCCTCGCGCCCCGTCGATGTTTCCGATGACCAGGTCGTACAGGGGGGTCATCATGCATAAAGCAGTAACCTTCCCGCTGAAGTACGGGGCTTCAATCTCGATTTCTGCTTCGGGAAGCATCCGAACCGTACGGTCAATTAGGCAAACCGGTTTCGTTCTGCCTGTCAACTCACTTTCCCGTACCAAATTTCTCCTCACGATAACAGTGGAGCTGCCGGTATCTCTTAACACCGTAATCTTTTTGTCCGCAACTTTTCCAGGCAGCGCTGGCATTCCTTTCGTAACACCGGTTGGCTGTTTTGACATTACAGCACCCACAATAGGAATTTTCTCCCCATTCTTCAACTCTACGAATCCGTCGGTGACGGCATTATTATCGGATTTCGGTGCCACTTGCACACAGGATACCTGGTGAGTTTGACTCACTCCGTTCCGACAAGCGTCTGCTTTGTGCCCAGTCTGACCACACTTGAAACATTTTACTGCCGTAGGGCTCGTAAAGATCGTTCGACAGTTTTTCGCGCGATGACCCACTCGGTTGCACAGAAAACATCGCGGAATGCTCTCTGGTGCACGCTTCTTTTCTTCGGGAGCCAATTTCTTCGAATCATCGGGACACTCCTTCCTTACCTTGGCCAAATTAGTTCCACCTTGTGCTTCCAAGAATTGATCAGCCAATTCAAGCATGTCTTCAAGTGAGTCAGCCTTCCTCTCTTTTAAGTACAGTGACAGGCTTGGGTGGCAACCAGTAAGAAATTGTTCTCTAATTAGGAGCTCTCTAAACTCATCGTACTCCTGTGCTGTCCCTGAAAGTTCAATCCATCTGTCGAAATAATGGCAAAGTCGGGCGGCATACTGCGTAGCCGTCTCCCCATCAGCTGGCTTTCCTGTCCGAAATCTGTCCCGGAATCCTTCAACAGTGAATCTAAATCGCTTCAACAACGCAGCTTTCACCCTTGTATAGTTGGCTGCATCACTCGGCGTCAGCCTGCCGTACACACTGAGCGCTTCACCACTCAAGCAAGTACTCAAAGCAGTTGCCCATTGCTGTTCTGGCCAATTCTGGCTCCTCGCAATCGTCTCAAATCTGTGGAGGTACGCGTCTAGGTCGTCCTTCCTTTCATCAAACGCGACGAGCAGCTTGCTTGGGTTCAAGCGGAAGCCATGATCTTCCCGTTCGCTGCTTTTAACTCTAGCTTGGACGGGAGTTTCACTTCGCTGTTGCAAACGGAGCCGCTCGAGTTCCATCTCGTGCTGCCGCTGCCGTTCCCTTTCCTCTCTTTCTTCTTTCAGCTGTCGCTCTCTCGCTTCTCTTTCTTCTCTCGCCCTTTCGGCTGCCAACTTCTCTCTCTTCAGCTCCAACTTCAATTGCTGCTCTCTTTCTTCCTTCAGCTGTCGCTCCTTTGCCTCTCTTTCTTCCTTCACCCTTTCAGTTGCCAACTTCTCTCGTTCCAACTCAGCTGCTTTTTCTTTCTTGGCCCTCTCTGCTGCCAACCTCTCTCTCTCCAACTCAGCTTCTTTTTCCGCTTTGGCTATTTCGACCGCCAACCTCTCTTTTTCCAGCTCGGCTGCTTTTTCTTCTTTGGCTCTCTCTTTTTCTTCTTTTTCCTTCTGGGTGACCCACTTCCGTAGTTCGGCGCCAGAAAGACCCATCTTTTCACCAAGAGCAACTAACTTTTCGAGATCCATGGTGTCTCGCAACTCTCAAATAAAACCTTGCCGCGTGCAAAAAGGTATCTGCCTAAATCGGTCTATCGGAACACTCCCCTGCACTCGTTAACGAGAACACTGAACAACACACAAAATCGTTCCGATAGCACTATCAACAACTCGAGGCTCTTTCTCACTACTTTGGACACACTGTGCACCAAAAGGTCCTGTATCGCGGACGCCAGATTATTTGTCACACCTGTCCCGTTATTAGGGAGGCGATCGCCGGGCTAATTTCAAGAGCCGAAGTATCGCCCCCCCGAACCGCACCACGAAAGCGTGGACAATTTAGAAGTGGTCCTTTTTGGCGCGCCAGCGGACGCCGGCTGTGGCCCAAAGAACAAGTCAGAGCCGAGAGTTGATAAACAAACAAATTATATTCTCAATAAAGGCAGATCGAAAACAATACACAAAAATGCACACTCCACAATAGTTGCATACAATATGTCACCAATCAACCCAATCAATCAACGTACTACACAATACAATCAGCCACACTTGAAACAACGGACACGGACAACAATACGCACTACAATGCAGTCGCATGCATTGAACAACCAAGACACTTAAGGACTAAAGAGATAGAAAACCTATTCAGTCCAAAGTTCTTGGAACCAAAGTCTAGATGATACTCTTCCGAGAATCACTCACTCAAAGTCCAGCGTTGTTGTCGTTCCGCAGCCCTCGAAGTTTCTCTTCCAGGAAACCTCCCGTCTTCAATTGGCCACTCTTCAAACTTCAACTTCTTCGCCGGGAAACCGTCGGCTTCACACACGCAGCTGTTGCCCGCGTCTTCGCTCGATAGCGGTAAACACACGCTCTTGCCTGTAGCTCGAGCCTTCACCCACAGGTGGAACTCCTCTTCATCTCCTGCTCTGTCACTACGGACAGCACCTTCGCCGACTCCACGGCGGAATCCCTACGCACTCCGGCGCTAACTTTCCGTCTTCTCCTGATTTCTCGTCTCGGCCGCTCGATTAAATACCTTCCGCGCCACCTTCCAGAACGTTCTCCTCATTTCGTCGGCGCGATGCGCAGCGAAGGCTGGGAAGAGGGCGAGACGGTTGGGAGTCCCTCCGCGTCACATGACTCAACTCGGCGTGGCCCCGCCCCCTTCGTTCTAGAAAAATCGCGGGCTTGCTGGGCCACCGATGTGGGGTGAGGAGGTTCGTCTGCGAAGCCATGCTTCTGCGGGGAGAGCGCGCGCCCGGGAGCCTTGGATGTTTGTTTTCTCTGTTTTTTCTTTTGACCTCGCGGCGTTTCTCCCGCCCGTTTTGACCTCGCGGCGTTTCTCCCACCCGTTTCTCCCGCCCATTTCTCCCGCCCGTGACAAACGTGAAAAAGTGCAGAATAATTCGATAAACCAGAATATATAAAAATAACAAGAATGAGGAAGAGGACAAAGAATTGAATGCATCTGGCAGTACCACTAGCAGCATATCCTTCCGGTTGCCTGAATGAATTTATGTAGCCCTGACAGAATAGCACTGTGGCCCACACCCAACTGACTGGCTTCAAACGATAATAGGGACACCAGACGCTGGTCAGCTTTCTCGTCTTCTTCCGTCCAGCGCGGCAAGGCTGAAGATTGACTACGTATATAAACATGGTATTGCGCAGAAAACTGCACAAATGAAATAACACTAAAATTGAGACTCCTTTTCTCACTGCTTTGTATGAACTTAGATGTGAGCACCGATCAGTATATGTAGCGTTTTGACACAAGCGACAGATTTGAAAATCAAGCACAAATGTTCAAGTTTCAGTATGATGGCTCGGTAAATGCGAAAGAAGTTGTCAATGCTACAAATTGAGTAGAAGAATAAATTTCGTGGTGTTTGTTGTTAATAAGTATAGCACAAGTTCTGTCTTGGCGATTCATGTCATAACATGTAGTTATGATTAAGAAAGAATAACAAAACATTTAAATAATACACAGGGTTAGTATGAGAAAACATACTGCAATTTTTGTGAAATAGGCGGACAGCCCAGAGCGTTTTATTGACCTGATAAACAATCTGGAATGAATATGACAATTTTTCTGTCTTTTCGAACGGAATATTTCTAAAAGTGTATAATAAAATCCACTTTTGAGTGATTTGCGGGGTTTAACGTTCCAAAACCTTGATATAATTATGAGAGATGCGGTAGTGGAGAGCTCCGGAACTTTCGACCACTTCGGGTTTTTCACGTGCACCCAAATCCGAGCATAAGGGCCTACAACACTTTCGCCTCCATCGGAAATGCAGCCACCTTAGCCGAAATTCCATCCCATGAGCTGCGGGTCAGCAGCCGAGTACCTTAGCCAATACACCACCACGGTATGGCAGATCCACCTTCCTAAAGTACGTTTTGTTGCGTTTAGTTGCTTTAGGTGCTTTTGCGTGTCCGTTTTCTTAATTGAATGAACCAATAAATCAAATTATTGGCATCCCAGCGGCAATATTTTGTAATGTAAGAACTAAAGTTGGTAAACGTTTCTTCAGTCGGATATAATGTGCTCATGGTTCATGCCATCACGTTGTTCAAGACGAAATTTTAAGAATACTTTTAACGCTAGTACCTGAACGCTTAAGATATGTTTGATTCGTTATTCACCTTGGCACTTATGAATCTTTCAAAATGATGCCACAAAAACATTCACTAAGTTTACCTTCTGCTACTAGTGTTCACTCTAAGTCAGCTTTTATTGCGGAATACGTTTCAGCCGCATCAAGCATGCGAGAGATGATTGCACAGTCTGTGAATATCTCTTGATTTCAGCAAGTCTAATAGATTCTACAAAAGTAGTGTGTGCCACAAAAAAGCAAGTAATATGTTATGACTCGAAATTGCCATCGCGCGCTGTCTTCAAATTTTACGCAGTGTCCAACTTCAACTGATAAAATCGGTAGAAATGGAACTACTCTTTGACTATTCATGATCAGCACACAAGCAGAACGAAATACAAAAGAAAGTACACGACACAAGCGCTGTCTGACAACTGAAAGTTTAATGAAAGAAGCGTGTCCTATACATACAAACATAAAGACATAAAAGAAAGCCTTGATACTCCCCATCAAGCACGCAATCAAGTATGCTGTGGATACCCAATCTGAGAATCTGTTAGAGCGCTTGACTTGTGGCTCCTGCACCTGTCTCCTACTTTCATTATGTCATACGCTTCAGTATATAGTGGTTTCATTAAACTCAGCTGAGTAGCCGCACTTTCAGCAATGGGGGGCAAGATGCGTGGAAGGTGTACCTTGCAACGCGCTAAAGTACTCCCTTGGACGGACATTCAGGCAACGTCCCGTACGTGCACCTGCATGGCAAAGGGGTGGAGTACACCACCGCGCTCGCACAGTCATTGAAACGCTTAGAGTGCCTTATAGAGTAACCTTCAGAACTGACAGTGGCCCACCTTTTCTGCACTCCCTTGTCCACTCTCGCGCTTGCCAACGTTTGTGTTATAATTACTGGGCACCTTCTTTTATTAAACTTTGAGTTGTTAAAGAGCGCTTGTGTCGAGCACCTCTTTGTTTTTTTTTTGTTCTTTTTGCGTGTTCATCGTGATCAGTATGTTCGAACTCGCCCAATTTGCTTTTTACTCTGTGACTATTAGGTTTATTTTCTTTGCAACACAGCTAATTTCGGGCACCTTGAGCTTATTATTTTTACGCTCTTCCTAGAAAGCCGTTATGGTTGGCTCCTCAATATCTGAAGAACGCATTGCTTGTGGCCACATAAGCAAGAATATTTTTTCCGTAGAACTTTTTCTGCAGTTTGGGAAGGGATGCTGGGCGCTGCCAGATATGGGCAATAGAGTAGGTAGTTTCCTTGAGTGCCGAGCCTTTCCTTACAACCTTCATTGCAGTCGCCATGTCAACTCGTACATCGTTTTAATCGAAGGCGTATGAAGAAGTCTACATCAAGGCAAAGAAGGAGGGGGCTTAAAGCCACCCAAACTCTGTCCTCCTGCCGTTTACAACGGTTAAGTTCGAACAAAAGCAAGCTTTATAAAAAACCAACTTAATAAGGAAACACAAGCTGTGCATTCCTGCGCCTCTAGTGCCCAGCTGTCTCATGAATAAACTGCGAAGCAAACAGTTCATAGAGAGCCGAGTAGGATCTACTGGGTATCTTTTCATATTGTAAATCTCCTTCCTTCTATCCTTTCATTCAAGGAATAAAAAATTCAACTACCGTTGTTTCGTGGACGCAAGTGCACAGCTAAGCTTGTGGTGTTCCCTTCGTGAAGATGACAAACTTTTTTCATTAGGAAGTCCTTTAGACATATATTATTCCTTATCGTATGTTTCATAATCAGTACTTCCGACTAACCTTGCTGGTTAGGCCTTGCGCCGGTGGTATAGGTCTATTTCACCTAGACCATACCCATGTACAAAGGTTTGCAAAGAAGCCTTCTTTAAAGAAGCTCCGATATTTTTAATTATGGATCTTTTTTAAACAATGTTTGTTACCTTTCAGGTGATAGCATAGCCAAAGCCTTCTGTAACTATAAAGTGAGACGTCACAGTGCGGGTTGCGCGCACACCATCTTTTGGGCTAACTGCTACCGCCTTCTTTCTTAGTGTACGGTGGGTGTAGTGGGATTCACCAAATTTTTGTTACACACGGTTTTGATGTTCATTTCATGAGAGGCCTCACAGATTTATGCGACACACACCAATATATTGGGATCACTGTTACCTTGATTTTTAAGAGACCAGTGGTGACAAGTAGGATTTAGTTTGATATGTCTGTGGCACATACTCATTTGCGACGCGAACAAGCGTTACCACTGATCCCAGACATAAAAGGCTTGACCAAAAGTGTGATTGTTTATTCCACAGACTTTGACTGGAAGTAGCATACACAAATAGCTTCCTGCACAAAATACATCAATCCAATTCTCTGAAATGCCATTGCGGTCATGCAGAAGAAAATGTTCGCCATTTTCTTTTGAAGTGGGTCAAGTGCGTGAATGAAAAAAAACATTAGGAAGAAATTAACAAGTTTGGACAAACAGCCCCTTACATTGAAGAAATTACTCGGATTACGAAATGTGTTAGTGCATATATTGACAGTAGAAAAGAAAGGTGTGCGTGTGAACAGTATTTGATAGCGTGAACTGCTGCAATCAAACTGGTCAGTGGCATGATACTACAACTGGATTTAGTGTGCTATTATGTTTTTTCGAATTTTTTCTTTTTGAGTACCGTTCAGTTTTGTTCTTTATTTTTCGCTGCAGAACCCATCGAAATGGAGTAGCCGAGGCAGTATGGACCTCAACCTCTCCACAGCAAAACAGTTAAAACTTAACAGTCCGATATTTTAGGTACAAAACCAACTTGATGTTCTCATTGGACGATTACAGAAGGAGGGAGCTTTATGCCACTCCAGCCCCGCCCTCTTTCAGAGCATCCATATTCGTAAAGCAAATTTAATTATTTGATTGATTTATTGATTGATTGATTGATATGCGAGTTTAACGCCCTAAAACCGCCATATGATTATGAGAGACGCCGTCGTGGAAGGCTCCGGAAATTTCGACCACCGGGGGTTCTTTAACGTGCACCCAAATCTGAGCATACAAGCCTACAATTCCACCTCCATCGGAAATGGAGCCACCGCAGCCGGGATTCAATCCCGCGACCTGCCGGTAATTCAAAATCATGGCAGGATGAAAAACCCTTAGCGTCAGCTCATTTAAGGGCATCACGCATATCAGCTAAATGTACGCGTCGACGTGGAACTAAGTTGGAGCCATTTTCATGTGAAGCCGCTAGAATTTAGCGCTCTTGCGACAAATTTCCGACATCGCGCGGCATTTGCACTACTTTTTTTTGTCTATTACTCGTTCTGTTTGAAGTCGCGTCATGGCCAATACCTTCTATTTTTAACTATTGCGCATATACAACTTGTGCGGAGTGGATAAAGACGACGTAGTTGACAGCTATCTCCTGTCAGTTCCTGCGAATCCTGAAAAGAAAAACGCCGTTTGTAGGTGCCTCATACTGTATATAATAAGTGCCGTTAACCGTTAATAGCGATCGAAATCTCAACGAAGACTATATATTACTTATGCGTGACCTTGTGTAGGAGTTATGAGTTTCTGAAATAAAGTTCACCGAGAGCCCCCCGTTCGGGCTTACATGAGACATTTCCGGTGCATCAATAAAAACTCGTATGCAATACAGAATTTCAATGATGCTCCTTTTTCTCTCCTGTAGTATAGTATATGCAGTATATCATTAGAACAAAAACACCCCTTAAGGCTACGACACTTTCTAAGATATTGCAAGTGCCTGAGAACAGGGCACAGCCTTTGTAAGCAGAAATGCAAGTATATCTTCAAATTTCTTGAACCTATCTGTGTGGCAGGCATTTTTTAATGACCGGTGTTTTTCAACACTATCAGAGGTAGCCGAAAATGGTCATTTCATTCAAAACAACACATTCTTTATGTCAATTCAAATGCCTCCCAAGTAAAGATGCCACAAGTTACTTTACACAAATTACTGTGACAGGAACATTGTCGAAATCTACATGCAAGAGGAGCTGCTTTTGAACTGCAGATAAAACGTCTATGTAACCGCAAAAGGCCCTCCGCGCTGCTTTCTAGCAACAAAAAAAGGCACGAATGGACACCACGGTGCTATAACCTCGCCTAGCCACGCATGCACCGAGGAGTAGCCGCCACCGAGCCAGGTCCACAGACAGAGACAGTCCGCACAGTCGCTGGACCAAGCTTCGCTATAGCTGGCGCGGCGTCGGCATGGATGCACATGTTCTTACCGCTCACCGCATCTCACAGTGTGCTGCGTATCGGAAGAATAACCATTAGCGGTGATTGTATACCACCAACATAGCCCATGAAACGGATACGAAGTGGTGAGACGAGCTGATCAAGATTGTGTTCCACGTACGGACAAAGCGAGTGCGGCAAGTAAGTGGGCTATGCCCACTGTGGTGCTAGCCGAATACGGGTGACCAAAAGTTCCTGCTTCTACCGAGGCTGCCACGTCAAGGCTGACACGTGTGACCTTGGCGTTGGAGTTTGGACATTTTCACAAAGATTGTGGCTGGATGTGGCTTGACTCTACTGCTTTTATGACAAGATCTAGCAACAACCGAAAATGCCCACTGATGCCTTCAGACGAGCCCAGCTCTGTAGCTTCATATAGGTCTAAAATGTCGCTGCATGTGATGAAAGACAGGTGCTGACCTGAAAAGTCGTGACACGCATTCAATATACAGCATGGTTTACTTGCCATGCTCGTGGTGGGTACGAGGCTTGTTCTCTAGCTTGGTAAGCATCAAAGTTAGTATTGCATGACATAACTTTATGACAAACAATAAAAAAAGGTGCTAATATGAACGTCAACAGCATATCCTGATCTTTGCGTAACCATCTGTCGTTTGCCGTCTACATACACTGACAGCGGAAAATCCCAACTTCAGCGAATATCGACCCAGCGAAGTGGTCGTGGTTGCACCTCGCGCACAGTATGTAAATCATAGTTTACATGACATAAATATTATTGTTTATTATTAACATGTGTCATATATGATCCTCATACATTCACGTCACGTAACACCAATCTTTGTGTATGTTAGTCTCGCAAAATAAATGCGAGCGCACCGAGATAACGTGGAATCATAGCACCCATGAGTTGCATGTCAATATTCTCGTGTTACCACCTGTCATTTATGTTCGTCGTGCAGTAATTTCACGTGTTACCGATTTTGGTCCGTAATAAGCTAGCATATGAACAGCAAGTGAATCATTTGCCTAGCATATAAAACATTGCTAACATTACAATAGTGTTACTGTTTTCATGCTACAATCTGTTATCTGTGTTCTTCAATTAGCCACGTCGCAAAATAGAAATTTCAGCGTATATCAAGCTAGCAGGCCAGCTGAACCATCATTGCGGTGAAACCTCCGGTCGTGCGTGGCAGTGAAGAGAAAACGAATGCGGTATTTTTCCGTTCTACTTAGTTTACGTAGATCATCGCCCTCCTCGTTTCACTATCACAGGTTCAAGCTTTCGTGTGCAGGCCCTTGAATGATGTTCATTTTGCCTGCGGTAATGAACAAAAGCGCATAACCTACAGATCACCTAAACGACAATATTAACTCCACTTGAAAGAATACGATCGCAATTGATTGCAACGACCAGAGCACGGTTAAAGACCACTACTAGGCCGTCTCTGTTTGTACGCAGTTGGAACGCGCGATTAGTATTTTGCTCAATTCGCGGCACACCACACGTTTGGAAATGTTTGTTTGAAAGTACGACAGTCAGGCAGGTATGCGAAAAAAAAATCAGTATTACACGAAGGCAGCTCTCGACCCGCCGTAGAAGAGACACCGGTGGGCTAATCCCAAGACGAGACAGGGGTGTTTATCTCGACGGCCATGTCGCGGGCCCACGGAATATCCCTAAGCTGGTCTCCTTTGTCTTAACTAGGGCGATTATTGTTCAAATCCATCTTTATAAATGTAGGCTCGCTGCGCTCGCACAACGAAGGACATCGCAACAGCATGTGTTGTACGGTATACAGTGGCATGCGCGTTTTTTTTTTGTTTTTTCTTCACTTTGTTCCGATTCGGTTTTCGCCCACAAATCAAGCGTCAGAAATGCTAAGCGCAAACTGCACATCATTGTTCGAGAACGTTCGCGATGATTGTAGATCGTTCTGTTGAGAGTGCCCCGCCATGCTGGTCCAGTGACTGAGGTACTCGACTGCTGACCCGCAAGTCGCGTGATTGAATCCCGGCTGCGGCCGCTGCATTTCCGATGGAACCGAAAATGTTTTAGGCCCCGGCGCTCAAATTTGAATGCACGGTAAAGAACCTCAGGTGGTAAAAATTTTCGCAGGCCTCCACTAAGGCTTCTATCATATTCATATGGTGGTTTTGAAACGTTCAACCCCACATATTCATCAATATCTACCTGCTAAGATTGCCCACTAGACGCGAACACTTCGTATTGTCCCAAAGCTGTCAAAAAGACCAGTGATAAGGCGGGAGTATTCGATGGCACATGTATAAATGCCAGCGAACTTCACCTCTTGTCAGTTGATTGATCTGACCTTCAGTTTTATAGCCACCAGTTCGGCAGAATAAGCAGTTTCATTTGAACATAGAGTATGTTTCCTTGGTCCTCGTCATGACCTCGTAACAATATACATCGGCATGGCTACTGCGCAAGCACCCTGGCTTTTTTCCATCCATGTATTTAGAAGATGTCAGAGGTGATGCATACGCCCTGTTTTTAAAGAGACGTAAAGTTGTCGACTGAGCCTATATTAGGTGCGGGTGTGGGAGTGATACTACCACCACTCCAACTGCGTTACAAGGTCCTACGAAGAATGCAGATATACCTGAACTGTAGATTGATTGAATTGTGGGGTTTAAGGTCCCGAAACCACCATATGATTATGAGAGACGCCGTAGTGGAGCGTTTTGGAAATTTTGACCACCTGGGGGTCTTCAACGTGAACCCAAAATACCTGAATTGTGCCAAAGAACTTATCACAGTGTTGCACAAAAAAACAGCGTGGTGTCGAGATTTCCCGAGTGTTTATGACGCTCGCAGTAGGCAGTACGAGCTTTATGCATTCTAGTGCAAAGTCATTTATTAGATTTGACAATGACATCTATGCAACATACGCTACTCTTGTACATCTTCCTCAGACCATAAGTGCACGTCACTAGGGCTCAACAATTCGGATTGGCGAAGCAGTGCGCCACGTGCAGCTGCCGCGCGGATGAGTTTCTAACTATTCAGAGCTCCGATATTGCGTTCTAGTGTATATGATACAGCACAGTGGGGTCCGTTGACCAGTCGGCGCCGGAGCAGCGCTAACGACTGCATCTTAGCATCTCCATCGCCTCCACCTATGGACATGCTGGCAAACAATACCACGATGGCGTCTAACAACAAATGGCAGACACGTCCACTGCTGCTGAAGCATTATAGATATCCCCTATTGTGCTGCGAATAATAATTTCCTTCAATGGAGCTATATGTCTCACATTCAAGACACTCTTTCACACACTTCAGAAGCAGCGCACGCACGCTCTTACGATAGATGATTGCTTTGTAACGTGCACGTACGCGTGCCGCTAAACCAAAACTCAACCTGGTTATTTGCGGAACACTGTATAGTACAATAAGCTGAAAACATTTAATATTCAATAAATCACATAAAGGTACCACCAAGCACGTCTAGTGTTTTTAAATGCGCTGTCAGTGTTTGCAGTGCTTGGACAGACACTGGATAGAGTGTCCACTGCCTCTGTAAGATACTGGACCGCAGTGTACAGTAAAGGCAGCGTTTTTCACTCCTTGGCAAGTATTGAGCGCGTTTTATAACGTTTCTTGTGCCACCCAGTGCGTTGAAGTTAGTGGGATAGAAAATACTGTTGTTTTGCGCAGGCGCTGCCTAGGTTTTACAACTTACGTATTTATGACATCACAACAGAGCTGATATTAGGGGCGTGTTTCAAATTAAATCAAGTTTATTTCAACATTCGTGCACTGTTTAGGACCCTGCTCCAAATACCAATAAGGTTTGACACAAAAAATATAATCTGGGGCCGGATTCACAAAACACACATACGAAAACAATTTTGCGCAAGAGAAATTTTGTTGCGTAAGTCGATTCACGAAACGAAAAAAAAACGTTGTAAGAGGCTATCGTTGTCACATCGGCCGCTGCAATAAAGCGCGCTGTGACTGCCCGGGAACATGTCAGCAATGTTGATGCAGTTTCCATATATGCTTACGTCACCGAAAAGCGCCCGTAAGGGGATTCACGAAGCTAAGTTTTGCGTAAAAACAGCGTGGCTGAAAGAAAATCCTGAGAGTGGCCCGGACCACTCTTAGGAACAATGTGGCTACTTAAAACCTGCCACTGGGGCGATATACTTTGGTGCCCTGGCTGGTTTTGAGTTAATTCACGCTCATGAAGGGCTGCCTGATGACTGCTGGTACGTTTTTATTGCTTTCGGTGCTTTCAGTTTCATGTCTTCTCCTTGAACGCAGTGGATGGTGTTGACAACCGCCGTCGTCCAATAAATTCAAAGTCGCAGTATTTGAAGAATCCGATTGGGCGTCAATGGCGTAAAATTATGCATGAAAAATTTGTGATTGGATGAAAACCAATGTGCTACGTGAATGGTCGGTGCAATCGAGCGTGGCACGGCATAGCATCAACCTTATGTGTTATGTTGTTGTGTTGCGCCCCATTTCATCCAATTAAAAGTAGGACTCGAGATCATTGCCTCATTTGTGGAAATTACCACCAAAGAAGTTAATGGGAGAACATTCCTTGCACGCTATTGGAAAAAAAGTGAGAACTTTTTAGTGAGTGGTTTATAAAGCTTGTGCTCTGGTGTACTCTAGTGTATTTTTATTGCCTCTAACTTTCCAATGGGTGCGATCTTTGAAATTCAGCTGTCAATACACTTTGAGACGATCTGGAACGGCGCGTACATTGTAAACCGAACCATATTAGGGGTGTGCATGATCACGCATGGAACTACAAACGAATCAAGCATTTTCACCTTCACTGTTTCGAAACCGATATGGGCCGTGGTAATATGACAAGCAGCCGGAATAAAATGACGCTAGTAACTTTATATGACGCCGGATATATGCAAACCCTCATGATTCTGGAGCAAACCTTGGCTGAATTCGGCCCTGCCACAATTACCAACCGTTTAACTTGGAGCACGAACATCATTCAAATTAAGAGCGAGCAACTGACATGTATTTTATGTGACGCATCGACCACTTGACCTGGGAATAATAGCGTTGCGAAGGCGAATCCCCCGTCGCATGCTCTGATCGAAGGAGACGACACACACGAGCAGACGACAGCTTAAACGACAGGCACAGCTTCTCATTGGTTGTGAAACAATACGCTCTACTTCAGCTCACTCCGCGACGTTGCCAAACACTTCTTTCATCTGGAATGCCTGTCGTGTTCGTCATATCACCCCTCTCGCACAAAAGAGCAAATTTTGTCGCGCTCTGAAAATTGCGCAAGTACTTTCTAAGAGCTCTCTTACGTGCTGCGTAGTTATCAAAAACAACATGGCGTCGTCAACATCATATTGGTTGGTGCGAATTTTAGCAAACGCTTCTCTCAACAAGTTACTTCAGCGTTCGACCGGATGCGTTGTGATTACGGCTGCTCTTTCGGTGTGCGTAAGCAGTGTGGAAAGATGCGGCAGCGCAATGGTGTACGGTTAAACGCAGCGAAGCCTGTGCGTCGGTGTGTTTATCAGGCGGAGATTGGCGCCGGTGTATCGACGGCAACTAGCACACGAGAAGCCTGCAAAGTGGGTTTGTGTGCCGGCAACAGTTCGTTCGCTTGACTTTCCAGTCTCTCTCTGTTTGGTGCTGTGTGACATTTCGGATTGGCAGCGTTTTGGCACGTTACTTGAGTGACAGCGTTTTGGCACGTTACTTGAGTGACGCCTAATACGTACGGAAACGTATGAACTACGCGCAGTGTTCGGTTCTTTCTTCGCCGTCTGTTAGCCCGTACACTTCTATTTTCTTGTGAGCAATCTAGTGTTCGGGTGTGAAACGACGTTTATTGTGAACAATGGTGCTGTGTTGACGTTTGCAAGACTTGTGAAGAAGCTGTGCTCGTGGGACCGAAAATTGAGAGACAGCGTTGATAACTGTCTTGCCTTGCAAAGCTGCGGTAGTGGAACTTGGCGCATTTTTTTAACTCATCACTTCTCCTTTTTGTAATAACCATAGTCCTAGCGCTTTGATGCGATGAACCAAAGCTGCCAGATGCTCTCGTTATATTTTATATTATGTTCTTGGTATATATTCAACCAAAGTCACTAAAAAACAATGTTACTAACTACACCGGCTGCTCAAAATTGTTGAGTTTACTTCTGCACACAGCAAACTCGCGTTGACTCTAGGTTGAAATAGTTTGTTCAACTGTTTTTTACAAAAACGTATCATCATCACCATCATCATCATCAGCCTGACTACGTCCACTGCAGGACAAAGGCCTCTCCCATGTTCCACCAGTTAACCCGGTCCTGTGCTTGCTGCTGCCAATTTATACCCGCAAACTTCTTAATCTCATCTGCCCACCTAACCTTCTGTCTCCCCCTAACCCGCTTCCCTTCTCTGGGAATCCAGTCAGTTACCCTTAATGACCAGCGGTTATCCTGTCTACGCGCTACATGCCCTGCCCATGTCCATTTCTTCTTCTTGATTTCAGCTATGATATCCTTAACCCCCGTTCGTTCCCTAATCCACTCTGCTCTCTTCTTGTCTCTTAAGCTTACACCTACCATTTTCCTTTCCATTGCTCGCTGCGTCGTCCTCAATTTAAGCTGATCCCTCTTTGTAAGTCTCCAGGTTTCTGCTCCGTAGCTAAGTACCGGCAAGATACAGCTGTTATATACCTTCCTCTTGAGGGATAGTGGCAATCTACCTGTCATAATTTGAGAGTGCTTGCCGAATGTGCTCCACCCCATTCTTATTCTTCTAGTTACTTCAATCTCGTGGTTCGGCTCTGCGGTTATTACCTGCCCTAAGTAGACATAGTCTTTTACAACTTCAAGTGCACTATTACCTATCTCGAAGCGCTGCTCCTTGCCGAGGTTGTTGTACATTACTTTCGTTTTCTGCAGATTAATTTTAAGACCCACCTTTCTGCTCTCCTTGTCTAACTCCGTAATCATGAGTTGCAATTCGTCCCTCGAGTTACTCAGCAATGCAATGTCATCGGCGAAGCGCAGATTACTAAGGTATTCTCCATTGACTCTTATACCTAACTGTTCCCATTCTAGGCTTCTGAAGACCTCCTGTAAGCAGGCGGTAAATAGCATTGGGGAAATCGTGTCCCCCTGCCTTACACCCTTCTTGATTGGTATTCTGTTGCTTTCTTTATGAAGCACTATGGTAGCAGTTGATCCCCTGTAGATTTCTTCAAGAATGTTAATATATACTTCATCTACGCCCTGATTTCACAGTGTTTGCATGACGGCTGATATTTCTACTGAATCAAACGCCTTCTCGTAATCTATGAAGGCTATGTATAGTGGTTGGTTATACTCTGAGCATTTCTCTATTACCTGATTGATAGTATGAATGTGGTCAATTGTTGAGTAGCCTGTTCGGAATCCTGCTTGTTCCTTTGGTTGATTGAATTCTAATGTTTTCTTTACTCTGTTAGCAATTACCTTTGTAAATACCTTGTATACTACAGAGAGCAAGCTGATCGGCCTGTAATTCTTCAAGTCCTTGTCATCTCCTTTCTTATGTATTAAGATGATGTTAGCGTTCTTCCAAGACTCTGGTACACTTCCCGTCAGGAGACACCTCGTAAACAGGGTGGCTAGTTGTTCTAACACAATCTCTCCTCCATCTTTCAGCAGATCTGATGTTACCTGATCCTCACCAGCAGCTTTGCCCCTTTGCATGCTCTCCAAAGCTTTCTGACTTCTTCTATCATTACTGGTGGGGTGTAATCTGGGTTACTGCTAGTTCTTATAGTATTAAGGTCGTGGTTGTCTCGGCTACTGTACAGTTCTCTGTAAAACTCCTCCGCTATTTTAACTATCCTATCCATATTGGTAGTTATTTTGCCTTCTTTGTCCCTTAGTGCATACATCCGATTTTCGCCTACCCCAAGTTTCCTCTTCAATGGTTTGACACTTCCTCCGTTTTTCAGAGCGTGTTCAATTCTCTCCATGTTATACCTTCTTACATCGCATACCTTACGTCTATTAATCAACTTCGAAAGCTCTGCTAGTTCTATTTTGTCTGTTGCACTTGACACTTTCATGATTTGACGCTTCTTAATTAGGTTCTTCGTTTCCTGGGAAAGCTTGCCAGCGTCCTGTCTAACTACCCTGCCTCCAACTTCCACTGCACACTCCGTAATGATACTCGTCAGATTATCATTCATTGTATCTACGCTAAGGTTGGTTTCCTCACTAAGAGCCGAGTACCTGTTCTGCAGTGACACTCTGAATTCCTGTAATTTCCCTCTCAGTGCTAGCTGATTGATTGGCTTCTTGCGTATCAGTTTCTGTCGTTCCTTCTTCAAGTCTAGGCGAATTCGAGACCGTACCATTCTATGGTCACTGCATCGTACCTTGCCAATCACTTCCACATCCTGCACGATTCCAGGGTGTGCACTCATTATAAAGTCTATTTCGTTCTTATTTTCGCCATTAGGGCTCCTCCATGTCCACTTGCGGTTTTCTCGTTTTCGGTAGAAGGTATTCAAAATCCGTAAATTATTGCGTTCTGCGAATTCTACTAGTAGCTCTCCTCTGGCGTTTCTAGTACCGATGCCATAATCTCCTACTGCCTGGTTTCCAGCCTGCTTCTTCCCTACCTTTGCATTAAAGTCACCCATCACTATAGTATACTGTGTTTTTACCTTACTCATTGCCGATTCCACGTCTTCATAGAAGCTTTCAACTGAAGCGTCATCATGGCTGGATGTAGGCGCGTAAGCCTGTACTACCTTCATCTTGTATCTTTTATTCAGTTTAATTACGATACCTACCACCCTTTCATTAATGCTGCAGTATTCCTCTATGTTGCCAGCTATGTTTCTGTGAATTAGGAACCCCACTCCCAGTTCTCTTCTGTCTGCCAAGCCCCTGTAGCAAAGGACGTGCCCATTCTGTAGCACCGTATAGGCCTCATCTGTCCTCCTAACTTCACTGAGCCCTATTATATCCCATTTAACACCCTCTAGCTCCTCGAATAGTACAGCTAGACTTCCCTCACTAGATAAGGTTCTAGCGTTAAACGTTGCCAAGTTCAGGTTCCAATGGCGGCCTGTCCGGATCCAGAGATTCTTAGCACCCTCTGCTGCGTTGCAGATCTGACCGCCGCCGTGGTCAGTTGCTTCGCAGCTGCTGGGGACTGAGGGCCGTGAGTTATTTTGCTTTGGTACGTAAAGTTCAATAATTGTTCTTATAGTGCAAAACATACGTTTTTGTTATTTTGTTTTTGTTATCGTCAAATAACAAAAACGTATGTTTTGCACTATAAGAACAATTATTGAACTTTACGTACCAAAGCAATGATATGGTTGTAAGAAACGCTGAAGTAGAGAGTTTCATACACTTTGGACAATTGGGGTTCATTTAGGTAAGCTTAAATCAAAACACGCCAAAATCAGGAACCTCCGCCCGCCCATCGAAATGATGTCGATCGCTATAATATGTCGGAAACCGCGGAGGGTGCGTATATTGATTTCAAGTCATGGCGCAAATCTGTTTGAATAAAGTGTGGTAGGTGTCATATATACGTGTAACCGTAATCATTTTATAGATGCAATAGGATTTTGCTTTCGACAAACGAATCAGCCCTGAAGAGCCAGGTATCATTATGGGTTACGCTGCTACAGCCTTATACTTAAGAAAGGGCAATTAGACACCCACCACTATGTGGCACGAATCCACGAAGAAACCGCACAGATTTCTCAGGAAGAAAGACCTCTTAGTTGCCAAAATATATTGTGAGCAAAACATATTTCAAAAAAAACAGCATCATTTTTTTCTGCTCCCGCACAACAATTCCTTCTTCTAAGATTATCCCCAATCTTGAAGATTTGGCCGATCTTAGTTCGAAGGTTGCCGAATACTTATTGTCTGGTAAAGCATCGTTCATTCTGTGACAATACGCGCGTTATGCTAGGCATTCCGTGGCCATCTTTCCCCTCATATAACACGGACGGCCGCACTCTGAAAACCTGAAATTAACTCTCGTGTTCTTAAAAGAACTACATTCTAGGGGCTGTGGCTGGTCTGAATTTGAGAAAGAATCAGGTGAGCCAAGCTTCGCTGCTCGGTGAGGCCCTCCAGCAAGTCGCACAGACCCGTGAGGCTCTGAATTAGGGGGCCCACCTACTTTCGATCTCATACGTTAGAGTAAAGTAATTCCTACTACTTTGTTTCATCGCCTTTCACTTGAGGTGATATGCCACAAGGTGGTGTTACAAAAACTGCTTGTACATTGATGGCCTGAAAAGCCTTGACATATTTTCGAGCGTTTTTGCCACTCTCGATAGATTGGCTGAAGACAAGTTGTCTCCAATATTTAAGGGTGTAGTGAGTAGTATAGATGTCGTTTGCTAATATATTTATTGTCCCGGTGCCAAAGCCCGTAAAGCAGTGCCTGTGTTCGGTACAAAATATACCAATCTTGACCGCCGTTAGCTGGTCTAGTAGTGGCAGCACCATACCTCACAGGACAAATTACCGTGTACTCAAGCCCATCCCTATAAGGTCTATTTATGATATGTGGGGTTTAACGTCCCAAAACCACTATATGATTATGAAAGACGCCGTAGTGGAGGGCTCCGGAAATTTCGACCACCTGGGGTTCTTTAACGTGCACCCAAATCCCTATAAGGTCTATTTAACTATGGCGAACTTCCTTGTAGCTCAAAAAATGTTCGACTTATTCCAAAGTACGGCAAAGAAGGCATTCCATTGGGTGAAGACAGTGGGAATGGACGCTGGTCCGTCACAGCCGCAAAACATAAATAAATAAAAAACAGTATACCACAAGAAGTGTTCCGCATGTGAAAAGGCGTCATACAAAAGAGCGCTAAATAAAAAAGACACATATATCAAGAAAGTGGATGCTGATGATGGGGCGAAGCTAAGTGGTAAGGCTCGTATTGTAAGCGTTGAAGCCGCCGAATAGTATAAAAGATGAACGTATGGACGCACGGATGCACCGATTGACGGAGGCACAGACGCAAGAACGGATGAGCGCGTGGAGATTTCTTAAACCACATGTGCCCTTTGTAGACGGTTTTGTACATAGATGTGCACTTGTGAGTCGAATGTGTACGATGCACTGATGGAGACAAGCCAAATTGGCATCTTGATGTCTTAAATAACATCACTCCTAAACATTTATTATCCGCCAGATTTGCACCATCCAAATAACATTTTTTGCTAATAAAACGTTCGCAATTAAAAATGACATCATGGAACGTGCTCTATCAAAGTTAGCGTTACTAAAAAAATAAATTATGAAATAACATATAAAACTAAGTTATTATAACGGACGCCTGTAATATAAATCAAGCGACACACTCCACATCACTGGACGTTTTTTTTAATGAAAGAAAAATGGATTTGCGTAAAGAACTGACACTCTTGCTAACTCGACTCAAACTTGCAAGTCCTCAAATCTTCATCGCTGTTTATATTCTCGGCCTTGGGGCCAATTTTTGCCAGATAAACCTTTGAACATTCCTGCGGCACGGTGTGCATGCTACCTTGATTCACGAGCAGTTCGTAATATGTGCGCCCTGAAAAGCAAAAACAAGATTAGTAGTAAAAAATACTGTGGTTTCGCATAGGTTGTCACAAACCTGAACACACAGCGGAGCCAGGTGGCGTTTCCTTTCTGTTTCTTGCTTTCTGTCTCTGGGTTTTCAGGTCGCTCCTTTACCTTGCTTCTGTTGGTCACTTTGTTTCAAGCTACTTATTTTTTTTCTTTTTTTCGATCTGGCTCCCTGCTTTTTCCCATCTTTTTTTCCTTTCCTTTATTTATGAATATATATATATATATATATATATTTTTTTTTTCTCTTTCTTCATTTCTGTGACAATATCAACTATATTGACACTTGCGACTATTTCTTTTTCAGGTGCCGTCATGTCCCCGATAGATATATGAATGTTTATTTATAAAAATGTCGTAATTTACCCACAAGGGAGAACCAATCAACGCGATACTAAAAAAATGAAAGGTGACGCGAAGAACAGCAACCAGATCGGAGCATGCAAGGCAATGGCCAAGAAGAAAGTACGCACAAGGATTACACACAGGAAGAGCCCAAGCTAACAACGTTGGCAGCTGAAGACTCGACGCACTGCTCAAACACAAATAACGCAGGAAACATGTACTCACAGGTATAAACAGAATGAGAGCGAAGTAAATAGTATCACATTTGCTACTTTACTGTCCTTGAAAAGGGCGCTCTTTTCGCGAAATGAAAGACTGCAGATTACGAAGAGATCGGGTGACCAAGCCTCCTAAGCCAAAGCTCACGAGTAGGCCACTGGGCACGCTCTTCGAGCCATATTGTTGGAAAGCTGAGAGCTGAGACCACGCTGATATGCCCCTAAGATCGGCATACCACTAGCGGTAATGATTTGTGGGGTTTAACGTCCCAAAACCACCATTTGATTATGAGAGACGCATAAGTGAAGGTTTCCGGAAATTTCGACCACCTAGGGTTCTTTAACGTGCACACAAATCTGAGTACAGGACCTACAACATTTCAGCCTCCATCAGAAATGCAGCCGCCGCAGCCGGGAATCGAACCTGCAACCTGCGGGTCAGCAGCCGAGTACCTTAGCCACTAGACCATCGCGGCGGGGGTCCCACCAGCGGTAAAGTGGTGTATATAAGAAGCTTGCCTTTAGTACGAAGGAGGAGGTGCGTTTTCGTGACTGGCACCACGCACTGCGGATTAAATGGTCACGAATTTGAATACCGAATACTTTACTAAATTATTATTTTTTATGACCGAGCAAGTTTCAGTGGATTCAGTGTTTTTCAAAATAACGAATGAACTTGCGAAACTTTTTATTCCAATGTTTGAGCCGAGGTCCGGTCAGCGTCAGGGATATACGTGTATGTGCATCCTTCGCCATGGAATACGATAAGTATATATATATATATATATATATATATATATATATATATATATATATATATCCCCTTAAATATATATATATATAAGCCCTTAAATAGACATATATATATATATGTCAAAAAATATATATATAAGCCCTTAAATAGACAACCTTTCCCTGATATATATATATATATATATATATAGTAATGCCAAGGAATGTACAGGGGAAGTTATTAGAACCAATGAAATGTAAATAAGAAGAAAGAAAAGTGGATGAAAAAATTACCAACCGTGAGCAGAATAATTTTTTCATCCACTTTTCTTTCTTCTTATTTACATTTCATTGGTTCTAATAACTTCCCCTGTACATTCCTTGGCATTACTGTCTGTTATATCTCATTAATATTGTGTTAAAACACGGGAAAACGAGCCCTTAGGTATACACTTCTTTCCCTTATATATATATATATATATATATATATCAGGGAAAGGTTGTCTATTTAAGGGCTTATTTTTTCCTTGTTTTGACACAATAATAATAAGATGTAACAGCCAATCATGCCAGCAATATATAGGGAAGTTATTAGACCATTTTAATGTAAATGTGAAGAAACAAAATAGGGTGAGAAGATCCCTATTAAAAAAACGTCCATCATTTGAGTGGTGGATTCCACCATCAGCCTTGTTGGTAGATTATTGTGCTGGAAATGTTGGTGGCACATGGTGTATGGTGGCGTATGGTGGAGCGGATTGTAGGTAGCGCACTCCGGCTGGCATTGCTGGAGCGCGAAGCAGTGTCAGAATCACTGTGACGAGCTGCCACTAAAATAATTAACAAAATTGTATAAAACGATGCAGAAAGCACCCGTAAAAAAAGGTGCGACAGGGCGGAATCGAACCTGCCACCTTCACATTCTCAACTGAGCACACTAAACACTGCACCACCCCGCCATATTACTGGCGTGTTGTTAAAGAAGTAGTCAACTCACAAACTGTTTAAATTCTGTTTGTCGTTTACATGAGATGAACGGGCTCTGCTCCTGCTATTAAAATTTGCACATTTGACAAACACGAACAACTGGTGCTTGTAACAATTGCTACTGGAATATTGGCAACAGCGCTTTGTTTTTGTAATAATTTACAACCGAAACACTCAGTGGACTGAGGAGCAGGTAAAGTGTAGCGATGGTTATTGTGAAGTTTATTATTTATTTTTCGCTCCTTCCAAAGAGCGATATTCGTTCAAGCTTTATGAGGCTTCTACGCTCATTCGATAGGTACGCCCCACAATTGATTTTGATGTTTTTCGCACAACGCACAGCGCAGTCGTTCCAGTGCACCGCCGTCGCTCTGCCGTTGGGAATAGTGACATAACGGTTTGGCCAAAATGAATGCAATGCGCCAGAAACATAGAGGAAGTACCAGCAGTCCAAGCAGTCGAAAGGTCGCCGATGGTGCGACCGCTGCGCGTTTTCATCAAGGTACTGGGGTCGTCCACCTCCACCAATACTGTTACGAGTAACTTGTTTAATGATCTATTTACAGCGCACAGAACTCGACGAGCAAGATGGCGCCAGACCAGCATCAAATGAAAACTAACTTCGTCTTCCTCTTTCATGCAGCCGTGTTTAGCGGCTGTTATGTAGCAATATCATATTGGTTCAGTAAGCATATGAAATGACGAGTTTGTGTTCTCGCATAAGAGCCCGTGAAGTGCCGGTGAGTGTGACCGGCGGCTGTCGGTGAGGGGAGGCGTACATTTGGTGGAAGTCCTGAGAGCGCGTCGCCTCGATGGTTGTCGCTTCTTGCGCGGACACCGTACAGAATAAAAAAAGCTTTATTTATGTTAAATGACGCCACAGCTGTGCTGTATTGTCATTTTAACTCGTCAAAATTGCACAATTTGATACCCAGAAGCACTGATAACACTTGCACAGGCTTGGTCGGTAGGACAAACCTTGGTGGTGATCATGGTGGTAGAACAAGAGGGTGAAAGTCAAATTTGCTGGGACTTGTCTCAACACATGTCAAAAGTGAAAATTTATGCACATTCGCATGCACCTTGTTAATTTGCAAGTACGACTCAAGCAATAGTTTGTTAGAATTGCCAGAGTGGCGCTTCTAGCGTGGCGACGTCAAGTAAGCGCTGTGTTCTGCTCTAACCTTGAGAGGGGCAAATGCGAACTGGGGCTCATTTATTCCTAGACAACTGCGCACCATAGTAAGCAATTTATTGTCACTGTTCCCAGTGACAACTCTAGCCTTCTAAACATCGCGACAAAAAAAACACATCGTGGTGTCAAACTGCTGTAAGTACGTGCGCGAAATACAAACATATTCACGACAGCATATTCTATGCTCCACAAAAATTGAAGTGCTGTTGACACCACAGGAACAAAAAATGAACTGGTTAAAAAGCATAGTGAGCAGCGTTTGTTTATTTTGATCGTAAGCATATATATCTGCGCATTGAACACTGAAAGGCGACAAATGAGCAAAATCACATACTGGCATGTGCTTTTTAGGGGCGAAGCTCCTTAATGCATGGGTCTGTACATCCTCGGCGTATGTATGTAGCCACCTCTAGTTTAGTTCTTGCATTGTTTACTAGATGGCGTGGCTACCTCATGTTTATATCTTTAATTTGTTACTAGATGGCGGGCAGCGTTGTAGGAAAATTTGTTCGCTGTTGGCGCGTGCTCGGAGTTGCCCGATGAATCACGCCGAAGAGCGGCGAGCGCGCAAGGTGGCGGCAGCTTAGTTCTTCTATTGTTTACTGGATGGCGGGAAGCGTTGTAATAAAATCCGTTGGATAAGGCAGCAGAGCGGCGGCAGCGCGTGCTCGCAGACAGAATCCCGATGCGCGAGACCACAAGGCAGAAGCGCTCCGTGAAGCTGCGCGACGCCGCCGCCAAGTTCCTACCGTACGAGAGCGGGAGGCCGAAGCGTGTCATCTGGCTGCGCGACGCCGCCGCCAAGATGCCAGTGTTCGAGAATGAGAGGCCCAAGTGTCACGGAAACAGCGCGAGGACCCTGCCATACATATAAATACACAGTGTTTCTTACGTTTTTCTTGTGGGTGTAGTGGGCGAACTTTCACTGAACTGTCACGGTTTTACCGATGATTTCCCCTCAGGAGCTTCCCCCACTCATCATCATTCACCCCGTGGATATGCTGTGAATTTTTCATCATGCCACCATAATCCACCAAGCTTCCATCACGCCACCGTCCTCAACCTTGTTCACCAAGCCTTCCACCAAACATGTTTTGCCTCGCCACCATCAGCTGGCATTTCCCACCGTCCCGACTATTGACTCACCACCAACTCCGTCTGCCACCATTTTTTCAACACTAGTCGACATCAGGCGGCATTTTTCACCGTCACCACCAATGACTCGCCCCCCCCAACCACAATCTGCCATCACTTTTTCCACTCTCACCGTAATCAGCCCTTATACCCGCTACAGTTTCCCACATATCCACTAATATTTCTACCATATCTACTATTCTTTCCGCCATATCCACCAACGATTCCAGCATCAACCAACCCAGGATTTTCAATAGGGATTGCCTGTGAGATCTCACACACACACACACAAACACACACACACACACACACACACACACATATATATATATATATATATATATATATATATATATATATATATATATATATATATATATATATATATATATATATGAGATATAACAGACAGTAATGCCAAGGAATGTACAGGGGAAGTTATTAAAACCAACGGAATGTAAATAAGAAGAAAGAAAAGTGGATGAAAAAATTACCAACGCGTAATTCGAAGGTCGTAGGTTCGTTTCCTGCTCACAGTTGGTAATTTTTTCATCCACTTTTCTTTCTTCTTATTTACATTCCGTTGGTTTTAATAACTTCCCCTGTACATTCCTTGGCATTACTGTCTGTTATATCTCATTAATATTGTGTTAAAACACGGAAAAACGAGCCCTTAGGTATACACTTCTTTCCCTTATATATATATATATATATATATATATTGTATCAGAAAATGGCACCTGTCAGAAGTCAGTCGTTTTGTTTGTTCAAGCCAAGCTTAATTGTTTGCCTGTGACTGAACCATTCTTGATTAGGAACTCAGATCAAGTGGTCGGGTTCATGAAGGACCATCCCCGAACAGGCTATCAAGCAATTTTGGTAGACATAAAAGATTTGTATTATTCAATCCCTCACAGTGCTCTGTTGTCTTCCATTGAACATGCCATCGATCAATATGGCGCCACTCGCTTTCGAAACAAAAAAAGGGCGTGTGTATCGATTCATGTATAGCACCCAATCTTAGTGATTTGTTTTTATCTGGTTTTAGCATTACCGCGTCTAAAACGCTACAAAACACCAAAATGTGCAAAGTTTTTAACTTTGTCGACGACTTCCTGTTTTCAATTGACTGCACTTCTGTTGACGTAGAGGCAAGGGTTGATGATGTGCTGCCCCTGATTAAGGGATCTCTCGCGCACCTGGAGGTCACTTGCGAACCTCCACAAGAGGGTTCTATTTGGTTTTAGGACCTCAGGTTATTTTTCTCGGAAAAGCACACGTGCTGGTGGTATGAGCCGCGAGCAAATAAGCCTCTTCTTTTGTTCACTTCCGCGCATTCAAAACTCATTAGGAGAGCATTGCAAACTTGTGTTTTAAAAATTTCATGACCACATTGTGTCACCGCAAGATGGCGTCAGTTTTCGAAACCCAAAGCAGGCGTCAAAACGAAGCAGGCTACCCGATTCCCTTACAGGTTTACGTAGCCAAATGCATCCTCCAAGAGTCTCGAGAAGAAAACAGGCGTGACGTTTCGGAGTACTCGGGCTGCAGAGTAGGTGTAATCCTTCACATGCACAGAATTTCTCACAACCTAAAGAAAGTGGCCCAGAGGGCTAATGTACGTGTTCTTTTTTCAGCGCCCAAGAAACCAGGGGTACTTTGCAACCTCACTTGTCCAAGAAATGTTGCTCCGCCATCTTATGATAAGAAAAAGAACTTAGATTTGTTGATTGTGTATCCTGTGTTATCTACAAGTTTCCATCAGCCTGTGGGATTAACTATAATGGGCAAACAAAACGGTGTCAGAATGACAGATTACGCGAGCACAGCTATAACACGAGAACTAAGCTTACGGCGGGAGGATTTCTGGCGGTACACTTGTTACCCAGGCTTGTTACCCGAGCTTGACTAAGGAAAATGACTGAGAAGACCTATACCAACACGGAAGAAAGGTTCCGTGGGAGTAGAGATCGGTTTAAGAAGTCCAGCGGTGGGTGCATTAGGTCGGCTCCTATGTTGGCATTTATCGCTTGATTACATGTAATGGCAAACAGACCTGGCCTGACCACGCAAAAAGAAGCGGCGACGAACACAGTCGTACGTGCGAGATACAACCATATGGCCAGAAGTTGGTTTGCTGTGGAGCTCATGCAGCATGGTGGCACACAGATGTTTTGGCACAACTAGAAGTAGCTCAGGGCCATCAGGCTTAGGGATACGACGGAAGAGCGTGCCATTCAAGAGCACGTATATGCGAAGCGGTGCGTCATTCGGAGCCGAGTTAAAACGATCGATAGTGACTCCAGGGAAAGCATCGCGGTGCTGTTCGTCATTAATCTGAGGAACTTATGACATGGAGATGACGCTTGGGCTGGGCTCGACAACCAATTCGTCTGCTTAGTCAATGGGTTAGCGGGATAAGCAATCGGCGTCTAGATGGAGGCGTCTAGGTTGCAGGCAACTGAGTAGGACTACTTTTAAAGGCACAACGACCAACGACCATGTCGTCCAGTAAAGTACTTCAGTGAAAAAAGCCGACACAGCGCTTGATTAACTGTGACTACACGGAAAGGACAGCATTACAAGTAAGGACGAAATTTTGAAACCATTCAGACAATAGCGAGAGATTGTTATTCTGTTATGCATTGCGTTCGGACTTCGACAGGAGACGATTTGCACACGCAATTAGACAGTCGTTTCCCCACTGAATTTGCACCAAAACTGCACCAATGCCATGACCACACGCGTCTGTGCGCACTTCTATAGGAGCATTGAGGTCGAAATATGCCAGGATATGTGGTCTCGTGAGAGCGTTGATTAGCTGAGAGAATGCGTCAGCTTGAAGAAAGCCCCGATAAAATGGAACCCCTTGCTTCAGAAGGTCGTCGACTGGCTCTGCGAGTGGCGTAGTTTTTCACGAACCACCCTGAGTAACCGCAGAAGTCTACCAAACTGCGAACATCATGGATAGAGCATGGTACTGGGAAGTTAGTTACAGCGCGCACTTTAACTCGGTCTTGTCCTACGCCGGTAGTGTCAACAAGGTGACCCAATACATGTTTTGACGGAAACTGAAGTGACACTTCAAGGAAAATAACTGGAGACCGACTTGTCGCAATATAGATAGATTGGTCAAAAGACATTCAAGATGGGTGGCGAAGGTGGGCGAGAAGATTATCACGCCATTCAAGTAGCACAAGCACGTCACCCAACAGAATACTTAAAGCAGCTTTTCCATCATTTTCTCAAAGGTTGCTGGGGCATTGCAGAGCCCAAACGGCATGACCATGAATCGGTAAAGGCCATCGGGAGTAACAAATTCAGTTTTTTACGATCAATTTTGTCTACAGCAAACTTTTAGTATCTAGTTTGAAGGTTAAGAAATGAAAAAAAAGTGGCGCCATGTAGACAGCCAAGTGCGTCCTCAATACGGAAAAGACGATATACGTCTTCCACGGTAATTTTTTTGAGGTGCCAATAATCAATTAAACAAAACGCCAGAAGCCATCTTTCTTTTTTACAAAGACCGTTCCATCCATTTTCCAGCTACTTTCACATTTATGTTATGTGTGTTTCTTTTTTCTATCTCTATATGCTTTATATCTACATTCGCTGTCATTATAATCATAACTCTATTTTTTTTTACTCTCTCCACTTCTCTGCCATAATCTCGTTTCTTTATTTCTCTGTAGTTTTCTCTTTTTCTGCGTGAGTTTTGCTTCCTTCTCTTCTGTTCTTTTCTTATTCATCACCTTCTTTTTTTCTATTCAACACTCTCGATATACTATACAATCAATGCTTGCCTTTGTATGTCTCATTTTCTACGACACCTCTCTGGTTTTCTCTTTTTGTCAGCTTTTGTTTTCTTTCTTTTTCTGTAATTGTTTCTCTTCTGGGCGAAATTTATGCTCATCTTCTCTCCTTCTTTTATTATTTCTCACCCTCTATTTTTTTTTACAAACGCCTCTTACATTGTAGGATACTATGCTTCCCTTTTGATCTTCCTCGCTTTTTGACACTTCTCGGCTTCTCTTTTTTTGTCACCTTTCTGGTTTTCTCTTTCTGTACCAGGCTTTTGTCCTTTCTTTCTCTGTAGCTTTTTTCCTTCTGTATATAGGTAGTGCTCGTCTCTGCTCGTTCTTTCTTTAGTGCTCATCCCTTCTTTCCTTTACAACCACCTCATTTATTATACTATACGATGCTCTGCTTTCGATCTCGCTCTCTCGTTGTCAGTATCTGCACTAACGCCATAGTTACCAACTAGGTGACCCAAGGCTATGAAATTCTTCCAAGTGAGTTCAATTTTTTGTACGAGTTGCAGCCCAGCGTTCAAAAAACACATCAGTACTTCGTCTGGCTGCTCCAGATGCTGCTAGAAAATGGACTAAAAATGACGATATCGTAGAGCTAACATAAAAAGGTTTTCTACTTAAGGTCTTAAAGAACAGGGCCTATTATACGCTAAAACGTTACCGGATCGAGCGTCGCTTAAACCGAAAAGCGTTAAATTTAACTCGCACAAGTCGTCGGGTGTTGCAAACGGCATCTTGTCTTATTCCGCTTCGTGCACACATAGGTACTTTTCAAGTTCTGAGCGGAATATAGTGCTCCATACTTGACGCAAAATTGTACCGAGTCATCCATCTTTCAAATCAGCCAAGCAGGCGAGCACCGAGAACTTGGTGATGGCCGAATAATGTCACGATTCTGCATGTCATTGAGAATGCTCTCGATGACTTCGCACACCGTGGCAGACAGGTGGTATGCTCGGGGCGTACAGTGAAACCATCATCATTTTCGGTGCCGTGCTCTGCAACATATGTGCGCCCGAAAAGAATAGAGTGGATGTCAAAAGCACTTTGTTTTCGAAGCAGTGCCAAGATTTTTTTTTTTCATGCCGCCGAGAGATCAGGATTGATGGTGGCAGTTAAGCGTGTGGTTGTCGCATGTTCATCGATAGCAATAGGCGACGCAAGTACATAATTATAAAGCGGCTGCAGGGCTAGAGTTTTAATCTAAGCAAAGCAGGGCAACTGGGTACCTTAGGGCAGAAGTGACGAAGATGTAAGGTTGCGTGTAGTGATCAGTGCTCTGCCGTCACTAATTCTGACCAATTTAGGCGCAACAACAATCCCACTGAATAGTCAGCTACGCATGGAGGGAGAAACAAATCCCTATCAAACATGAAAACCGATGTCAACGTCAATAAATTGCCGTTGCCGTGTGAAATGAGGCAAATAATTCGTCGTCATGACGAATGACAGTTGGCGAGTATAGTCGTCAGATGAAAACTCAGAGGTCTTCATATTGTAAGGTCCCCATTACAATGGGGACCTCGCAAGGCAATGAGCAGCGCGGCCATCTCTGAGTGCGAAGCACGTGTGTGTGCACGAGCTGTAGACACTGGACTGCTCGAGTACATGTGACCGTGCCAACTGTCTGCCTACTACCTGGGGTCGCTCTTAAACTCCTTTGCAAAGTGGTGGAGGTACTGGAATGGAGGCCGAAACGAGTATCTGTGATAAGTCAAAGACTCTGCCACTCTCTTCGTAAAGTGACGATTCTTTCTCCCATGGTTTCTCCTAGCGCTGCGAGCGCCCTACAAATTGAGCCCATCGCGACATGTAGAGCAAAAGTGGTACTTCGAGACGTGTCGTACACCATTGAACTTCACATTTTGCCATCCTAGGAGGGGATTTCTTATCACGTCACCACGCCGTCGTAGACTGCGCTCTGGCCGAAGTAGAGCTGTTACCGCTTCGTGATGCACCTTTTGCTCCAGCGCCTGTATCTAATGTGGCTAATCTTGTCGTCGTGACGGACATTGAACTTCTTCCTTTCAGCGCCCAGTTTGTCCCTGCCTACTGCGCTTCACTTTCTGACGCTACCGTCCTATCCACTCTATCTGACATCTTCGGTAGCTGCCACCACACATCACTGCCATTCACCGTTCTGGCGCTTTGTCAAGACACTACCGGAATATTTATTTCCAATCCCAACTCGGGCCCCCTCAGTTAGCGCCGCAACGAGACGCTCGGCCACATTCAGCCTATTGATAAAAGTACTATCATGCCTGCCGATTTCTTCGACACCAAGCCGAATATGGAGCTGAACGCTTTGGTTTCTCACCTTGCCGCGGACAGCGTGCCTTCCGATGCATTTAACTGTTCTATTGACAGCCATCTCACCCCGGCTCAACGAGAACAGCTTGTTACCCTGTTGCATGAATTCAGGCGTTTGTTTGACTTTACTGAAGCGATGCTAGGAAAAACGAACACCGTTGTTCACACAATTGACACAGGAAAGAGCAATCCTTTGAGCCAGCGCCCCTATCATGTGTCACCAGCGGAGCGTCGAGTAATTACAGAACAAGTGGACGACATGCTACAGCGTAGAGTCATCAAGCCTTCTTGTAGTCCTTGGTCTTCCCCTGTCGTACTCCTCAGAAAAAAAAGATGGTTCGATTCGGTTTTGCGTAGACTACAGGCGCCTAAACAATATTACAAGAAAAATGTTTACCTTCTTCCCAGCTTAGACGATGCTCTCGATTGTCTCCAAGGTGCAGAATTCTTTTCCTTGCTTGAACTTCGTTCAGGTTATTGGCAGGTCCATATGGCTGAGCCTGATTGTCCGAAAACGGCGTTCGTCACACCGGATGGCCTCTATGACTTTACCGTAATGACATTAGGACTCTCCAATGCACCCGCCACATTAGAGCGAATGATGGACAGCATAATACGCGGTCTCAAATAGAACGTATGCTTGTGCTATCTTGACGACATTGTGGTCTTTTCACCCGATTTGAATTCCCATCTCACTCGTCTGCGTAAGACCCTACAGGGCGTTACAAATGCCAGACTTCAGCTTACCCTGAAGAAATGTCACTTCAGGGCTAAAGAACTCACCATATTTGGTCATGTAGTTTCGAAAGCCGGCATCCTTCCTGATCTGGAGAAGCTGCGTGCTGTTGCCAAAATTCCTAAGCTGACTACAGTGCTGACTACGGAGCTTTGTGGGCCTGTCCTCCTATTTTCGTCGGTTTGTCCGCAACTTTGCTTCCATCATCGCTGCGCTCACCAAACTGATTGCTGGCCCTGCAGATTTTTCAATCGGACAGCAGCCTGGGACGAATTTTTCGGAACACCGCGCCAACTCCTTACGTCATCATCCGTACTGCGCCATTACGACCCTAGTGCACCTACCGAAATACACACGAATGCAAGTGGCGTCAGCTTTTGTTCAGTACTCGCGTAACGCAAACTAGGTTTTGCGGAGTATGTGGTCACCTACGCCAGCTGCGCCCTCATTGAGGCAGAAGCAAACTATTCTGTTACGTAAAAAAGTGCCTCGCGATTGTGGGGGCGTTAAACAAGTTTAGCCCCTGATTGTTCGGCCAAACTTTTAATGTGGTAACTGATCATCACGCACTCTGTTAGTTGGCTTCACTGAAACATCCTTCTGGTCCCCTCGGACGTTGGGCACTACGCCTACAGGAACTCGACATACGCGCCATCTACTGATCAGGGTGAAAGCACTCTGACGCAGATGTGCTTTCACGATCACCTGTGAAATCTGATTATACGGAAATATCAGCCCTTGACCTTCACCTCTTCGCCGTTAGCGTCGCAGACATGCCATCTGAACAGCGGAAAGGCCCTTCGATTGTCTTGCTCTTGAATATCGTTTCTGGTACATTAACTTCCGGTTACACTCGTGCTCTTCACCGCCAAGCTTCGCATTTCGCCATACAGGATGGCCTGCTATGCCATCGCAACTATCAAGTGGCGGGTCGTAAATGGCTGCCAGTCATACCCATACATATGCGGTCTGATATATGCGATTATTTTCATGCTGAACCACAACACGGACACGCCTGTGCGCTAAAGACATATGAGTGGGTAAGCCAATGTTACTAGTGACGGGGTATGTACACAATTGTACGCAAATACATTCGCCAATGTTCCTTGTGTCAGCAGCGCAAGACATTTTCTCATTCACCCGCTCAACTTCAGCTTTTACCGTGTCCTGCACACCCAGTTGACCGTGTTGGGATTGGCCTATACGGCCCGCTACCGTGTTCTGTTGGTGGTAATCGATGTGTTATTGTGGCTGCCGACCATCTGACAAGCTACGCCGGAACAGCAGCGCTACCTTCGGCTGGTGCTCGTGACGTTGCAACCTTCTTCTTGCATCATTTTGTTCTCTGTCATAATGCACCACAGGAGTTACTCAGTGACAGCGGTCGCGTATTTCCGTCTGAAGTTATGCAGCAGCTCCTACATTCATGCCGTACGGTACACCGCACATCAACAGCCTACCTGCTTCAGATGAATAGCCTAACGGAACGTTTCCATAGAACGCGTGGAGACGTGCTCGCTGTGTATATTGATTCCGACCACACCAATTGGGACGTCGTTCTTCCTTTCGGGACATACGCTTGCAATAGGGCAATTAAATCAAAAACAGGCTTTTCCCCAGTTTTTTCTTTGATATGGTCGTGATCCATGCAGCACACTCGACACAATTTTGCCATACAATGCTGATGCCTCCGGGTACAACGCAGTTTCTGAAGTGGCCGAACATGCCGAAGTGTGTCGTCAGCTTTCACGGTCCTTCACAGCCAATTATCAAGCCCTCCTTAAAGATCGCCACGACTGTGATCTTGTTCAGGACACTTTCCCAGTCGGTTCCCTCGTGTGGCTCCGACTGTCTTTGCACTCTCCTGGACTTACTCCTAAGTTTGCACTGAACTATACTGGCCCTTTCCAGGTCATACAGCACCTTTCTTTTGTCACCTATGTGATTGAACCGCTTGAGCCAACTATGGACATGCGCTGCCTTGGTCATGAGACGGTCCACTTCAGTCGTCTCAAGCCCTGCTACCACCCTCCTGTTCTCTCGCCCTCTTGAGTAGCCAGCATGGCTTATCTTCATCGCTGCGGCATTGTAATGGAAAATTCGGAAGGCAATGACCAGTGTAACCATCTCTGAGGGCGTAGTGCGAGCGTGTGCACGAGCTGTAGACGCCGGACTGCTCGAGTATTTGTGTCCGTATTGGCTGTCTGCCTACTACCTGGCGTCTCTTTTAAACTCCCTTGCAACATAAACGACTAGCTGATGCCAGTATATCATGGCTGACTGCTAAGAAGGAAAGTATCATGGGAAATGAAGACGTATCGGCGTAATGGCAGCATGAGAAACAGAATGTGTTGAAGCATGCCATCGATAAAAGCTCTTGCTTTGCACATACCAATGGGACGAACAAGATTTTCATTGGTACACCGAAGAAGAGGTGCAGTATATGAAGTTTTCTCTTTGCGCAAATAAGAAGACAGTTCAGCACTAATGGTGGAAAGCGCCCCACTTGGGTCTACCAATGTTTTGGTCCATACGCCTTGAATATGTGCTAATGCTTCATTGCAGTGCTGCTGTGGACGAGTTTGGCTTAGCCCGTAACCTGCAGCTTTTCCTTTCAAAGCTGCACGACTTAGTTTTTCGGGTGATGGCCCGGAGTAAAGGTAGCTGGTCGAAGGGCCGAAGAGGTGCGGCGATGTGGGAGGCTCTTCTTCGACGCTCTGCAGAGATGGCGGCGGTGTTGGTGCCGTCGCTAGGGTCAACTCTGTCGCGAGATTGAACCAAGCAGCTGACCTGCTTCAAAGTAGCCGTAAGATTGTCTTTTGTCCTATTGGCGGCGTGGGCGAAACCGGGAGATGTGGCCATGGATGCCGCAATAGTAGTCTGCAGGTTGAAGTGGCCACCAGGCATTTGGAAAGCGGAAGCGACGGTCCTGACGAGAAAACATTCATCAAGCCGTGCATCGGAGACGTGTGCCGTGCTGTGTGAGATGAATGCGCTAGCGCCGCAAGCTGTGCGCAAGTTTGAGTAGGCACAGGGTCATGCCTGGGGACGTCCACCCACCTGATTGCAACAAGTTCTTTTTTGACGACGTTGCGGAAACTGCTGCCCGGAATCAACTCGTGGAGCTCAAAAGGGCAAAAGGCAGCGTGTGCCTGGGGTTCCTCACGTATGATGGTGCGAATAGATTCACGTAGCTCACTGTAATAGGGTGCGGTCAGATGCTACGTGCCATGCTGCAGGCAGAGCAGATCAAGCTTATTGTGAAGGCAGGTTAGGGTAATTATGGTAATTCAAATAGACGTTTCCGAGACTGATGAAGACATTTTACGAGGGAGAAAAATAATTGAGACGCAAAAGTTGACGTAGAAGTAAGTGGTAATGAAGCGATGCAAAAAGACTACAATGACGAGCACTGTTCTCTAGTCAGTTAACGCAAATCCCCACTACACTAAACAAGGCGACAAAGGTTACCCCGTATGTTGGTCAAGGATGCTTGGTCGATGAGTTGCTGTCTGGTGTCTTACGCGGACAGCAGGGACAGGTCAGGCGTGGTTGAAATCCAGCAGGAGCGTTGTTGCGGAGAGAACTCATCTAAGGGTCAATGGTAGGCCCAGGTCTTGAATGCGCCCTGCTCCCTGCACAAGGGACCGGCGCCGGTTACCAGAACACCAGTCGAGGTGAATGACCCACGGACGGACAGCAGGAAGCGGTCTGCTTTGGGACCAGGACCCGACGAGCGCTTCAGCCTGCGACTGCTTTCCCGTGACGTTCTCCAACTCCCGGCTTCTTTCTCCTTGTTCTCTCCTTCCCTCGAACTCTTGGCTTCCCCGTCAAGGTATAGTCTTGCAGCCAGTCTTGTAGTTATTTGCAACGACGCACCACGCAGAAAAAAACGCAATCGCCACACACCACCCGAAAGTACCATGCACAACATGACACTTATCAAGGTGCTAACATGTTATGAATATTTGTGAGACAATAGCGGGGTTCTTCAATGCAAGTCCGTTGAATGCCGCAGCGCCAATGCCTTTCAGCAGGCGGCATACCCTGCCGGTCTTTAAGCCAGTCTTTCGGCGACAAATGTTGACGACATCCTAAATGTAAGCAGTGCGAGACTCGCCGTTTCGCTGAACACATTTCGCTAACTTCTTCGCTATGTCTTAGCAAATGGAAAAAAAGAGGAAGCAGACAAAAGGAGAAGGCCAGGGAAGTGAGCGAATGGAAGGGTTAGGAAACATCTACCGGAGCAGGTGTTTAAATGAGAACCTTTCCGGGAAGTCTCACTCATGATTCCAGAACCAAGGTTTCGCTACACCTGTCAGGTAGGAGACGCGACTGAGGTTCGGAGAATCATGCCAGTGGTTGAAGGCTTTTGCGCGGTCATGCTCTTCTAACCAGTCGTCAACGCAGTCCCCACAAAGGCAGGCGAATACCAGCGCATCTTTCTGCAGCGTAATGACCAAGAAGGAAATGAGTGCCGTGAGGGCAGACGTCATAATTGCTGCAGCGGGAGAGCCCTGGTATCGCAAAATTGCCGAGGTCTGTTGGGGCGAACACTGACCTGAACGGAGGTCCAGAGGGTATGGCAGTGGAAGACGCAGAGGCACTGGTAGAGCCGGAGGATGGAGCCACCATGGACATCTGCGTCCACCACTTGGTTGGTGGTTGTTCAGTTGGTCGGTCGGTAGGTCAGGTTCGAGGATGGATCATAAATTGTAGGGTGTCTACCATTAAGTGTATTTGACGTCACGTGAGAAGAGTTGAAAAAGGATTCATAACCCATTAGGAGCATTAATTAAAACGTGGTATATTTAAAAAACTGTCAATCCAATAACACAAAATACACCAAAAACTGACTACCTAAACAACATAAGAAAGCCACACTAAACATTCAATCACTCGAGACTGTCGTCAAAAACTTGTTACAGCGTTGAAAACACTCCTGCGGCGAAAACCAAATGTGATTGCGCCAAATGACAGAACCACTGAAAGGGGCAAATTTAAGCTCAGCTTTCATAAGTGTTCTTGTAGTAGTTTTTTGGTTTGTAATTTTAATCCTCACAACATCCACAACTTTGTCCATGATATTCGCTTTCAGTTCAGTGAAGGCATAAAATCAACGGGGCCAGACCTGACCTGTGATTGTCTGTGGAGTGAAGAGACTACACTTTTCAGCCTTGTAATTATTATTTCCTCGTTTTGAGATGAACTCCGCCTGCTCTACCACGAAAAATTTACCAGTCTAGAGTGATTAAAACAAAGGATAGTTTTTGAAGTCGTTCGTCGTTGTACGCTCTTGAAAACCTGCTGCTATGATATACTCCGAAGTGAGTAAAATAAGCTAAATAAGACCGCCTTGGCATGATATTGGTAGTGTATCTGCATGTTCATTGAGATTAAATCTCTATGACCCGCACTAGTCGAGCAAGTCGAGTCGCACATGCCTGGGAATCAGCGAGAAGAATGTCTTTAAGGTGCACGAAAAATTAGATGCGCTTGAGGCAGAAAGAAAGAGAGTCAGTCTGTTATAGCAACCACTCCTGATAGACACAGCAGAAATTCGTGAGACAACGTTCCATACTTAACAGTCTTGTTTATTTAAGCTTGAGCCAGAACCTTTTTCGTCAGACCCAGGCGGTGATGATGAGTAATTTACAGGTGAGAATACTGATATTGAGAATAGTGCTCACAATAACTTTTCGAATTGTCAACATTCACGATATACGAACAAGTACTCCACTACCTGTACTGCAGAATCGGTATTACAAGATACTGTTTGCGTCTTTTTGAAACAGTACGTTACACATAATCCAATGCGTGAAACGCTAATGAATCTCAGTGTCTGGATTTCAAGCCTAAAAACCATGAATTTTAAAACCTGTTTTGCTGAATACTTTTCCGAATATTTCTGCCCAGACCTTATTCACAAAAACTATACCATTCTTCTTGGTTGATTTTCATGATTCTTTCTAGAGTTTGTTAGTTCACTATTGATTCGCCTTTATTGTTATCCCCAGCCTTACTGCACCCTCTGCAAGGCGAAGATCTCTCCTATGCTCCGCTAATCAACCCGGTCCTGTGTTTGCTACTGTCTTGCTATGTCCAAAAACTTTGGTATCGCAACTGACCACTTCACTTTCTTTGTCCCTCTGACGTGTTTGCATTGTGTTGAAATCCATTCAGTTACCCTTCTAGACGAGGGATTACCGTGCGACTAGGCTACGTACCCTAACCATGTTCACTTATTCTTGTTTTTACCTACGATGTTGTTGACGTGGATGGTGCAGGCATCGCCGAGGCCCATGGAGAGGTGACTGCGAAATCAGTCGCGTGTTTCATCACGGAAACTCTGATTTGACGACCACTGTGGAGCTCCGCTGTATGGCGCTTCGTTACCCAGCACCTCCACCAATTTGTTTCGGGGATTACAAATACACAGAAGAGAGAAGCGAGTGTATTTGCAATATATAGAGGTAGGTCTGACACCCCAGGGCTGCTAGAATCTTGCGCGCCGTATCCACTTCTTCATCGATGCGTCTACGACGGCAGAGCCATGCCCACTGCCTCGTTGATTGATATGTGGGGTTTAACGTCCCAAAACCACTCTATGATTATGAGAGACGCCGTAGTGGAGGGCTCCGGAAATTTAGACCACCTGGGGTTCTTTAACGTGCACCCAAATCTGAGCACACGGGTCTACAACATTTCCGCCTCCATCGGAAATGCAGCCGCCGCAGCCGGGATTCGAACCCGCGCCCTGCGGGTCAGCAGCCGAGTGCCTTAGCCACTAGACCACCGCGGCGGGGCCCACTGCCTCGTAACAATATCCTCAACCAACATTGGCTAACCCACTCTACTGTCTTCCTGTCTATTAAGGTTGCGCTTATAAGTTTCCTTACCATCGCTGACTGCGTGGTCCTCATTTAGGTCGACCCTCTGTAAACCTGCAGGTTTCTGCTCGGTAGACAAGTAACACTAGGCAGCTGGCATATTCTTTTCTCTTAAGGGATATGGTTGAACTAACATTCATGAGTTCAAAATGGTTGCCGAATGTGATCTAGCGCATTCTTGTTCTCCCAGTTGCTTCACTCTTATTACTTGACTTCAGAGTTACTACTTGTTCAAAATAAAGGTATTCCTCTACAACTTCCTGCGTCTATCTGCCTATCGCAGAGCGTTATTCTCTCCAAAGACTGTTGGGCATTAATACGGAATATTTCAAGTAAGTTTTCAGACCTACTGTGCTGCTTTGCTTCCACGATTCGGTAATGAAGAAGTGTAATTCATCCCCAGAGTTACTATCAATACAACGTGTCCACATCGTATTGCAGGTTCGTAGGGTGATCTTCATAACTCCTATTTTTTACTCGTCTAAGTCTTGGGCTCCGAAAGCCACCTGAAAACACGCGGTATATTGCTCTGGGAAGATCGCGTCTGCCTGCTTCACACCTTGTTTATTGCAAATCTATCATTTTGTTTGAGCGATTGGACTACAATGCTGTAATAATTCTATTACCTATTATTTCTGTAAATCCCTTGTAGATAACCGAGAGTAGACAGATTGGCCTATAATTTTTGAAGTCCTGGATGTCCCCTTTTTATATGGATTAGGATGCTGTTAGCATTACTCTAATATTCTCGTACTTCACCGTCAGAGACATGTCGTATATGGCAGGCCAGTTGTTCTAATGCAATCTGATCACTATCTTTCAACAGATCTGCTATTGCCTGATCGTCACCAAACGCCTTGCCTCTTTGCATATCCTCGAATGTATTCGTCGTTTCCACTGTCTTTACTGGTGCGATGTACACTTGCTCTGGGCTACAACTACCTCCTACATTATCATCCTTGTTGTTCTGGTTACTGTACAAACCTCTTTAAAAAAACTCCTCAGCTTCTTCAACCGTCCTATTCGTTATATTAGTTATTTACGTTACATTCTGTTAACCTTAACGAATCTACGTTTACATTAAAGTGAGTTCAGGTGTTCTTAATACATACCTAAGTTATTCATTAAACGCAAAAATACGAATTAGGTTACTTCCTGTATCCTTGACGTACAGTTTGTTAACTTTACACTTTACCTAACTAGCTTTATTATACGGTAATTGCTATGGATATTGACATTTTTATTCCTTGAGTCACTTTTGAGTAATTTTATTTAAGTCAATTGAGTTGACAATCGCTGTAGATTGCACTCCAGATAACTGCCATCATTAAATTTATAGTGCATTTTACGAGACAATTGCTACTCTTTGAGAACACTGAGTCACTGAGTACTGCTTGCTCCTTACTGAAAGTCTGCATGTGGCTCAATTAATAAGTATTTGCTGCTTAGTGCAACAAAAATGTGCCTCCATTAAACGAAGATCACTGCAACGTCCAACATTTTATTGCGAGAGCCCACGTAATGTGGTTCACCCAACTTTGTCTACAAATCAGTGACATTTCGCTGCAGCTCTCCAACGCTACATTTCTTCGTTCTCTGCACTTGCTACTCTCTTTCCTTGAATGAACTTTCTATTACTCATATAGAAGCTCTATACTCACTGCTTATAAATTCAGGGCGTGTCGGGCCATTTGCAACTCCCACATGTAGTATATGACATCGCCACTGTAGACTCACGAAACATTTTACACGACTATCATAAGGCTACAAAGAAATTCTGTATATACACCTCGGAAGATTAAGATAAGCACCTTCACGTAACTCGAGGCACAACTTTTCATTTTCAGTTAAGCTGTGGCAGCAAAATACTGTGCTAGCCGATGTCGCAGCACTGGGTCGAAACCCTTACTATCATTTTCTTTAAATAGAAATGACTGTTTCAGTGTTCTCACGACATGTTTTCTGTATGGTCACCATGCTCTTGATCAGAAACCTTTACGAATTCCTAGTATCTTGTTCATTTTTAAATATATTCAGGCGCAATGAAGCACAGGTTGCCAGAGTTAGCACTATTTAACTTTTACACACAGAAGCGGACGTGTCATTTCTTGAAGGCAACAAAGTGAACAAGCCTCGAGAGAATAGGCACCAGTTTGAGCATAGCCTCTCTGTTACAGTAGTGTTAGCGCAATTTTCTTTTTTTGTTTTTTGTACATTTTTTGTGTGCATATATTTTTCCAAGGTCTGTAAAAACACACAGTTCTCAGGTGGCTCTTATGTTCTTCTGTATCGTTCTTGCTTCCTTAATTTTTTTTCTTATAGCAGGCTAAAAGTTTACATGAAGAAATCCCTTATATTGGAACCACGCCAAAAGAGCCGAAGGAAAAAATATACAAGCAAAAAGACCAATAAATGCTTACTTTCGATATCGATACTGTCGTTGATCTCGTCGAATTGCACAACACCGCAAGAGTCATCATCAGTTTTATATAACAGCCACTTTTCATCTCGATCATCTGCATACGCAAATGAAAGGCTTGATTAGATGTGATGTATATTTACGGCATATTAGCACAAAGATGATGAAATTAACAGTCGTCGACTAACTCATTTTAACACGAAAGGATTCGATGCCTGTGTCCACCAAGATATCAGGGGTGAACTTCCGTTCATATAACATTACCAAATGAGCAAGAAAACACACTCATGAAAAAATTATGCACCATCTCCTCGGATGAAACCCTGATGGGATGCGAAGCAGTAGCAGTGCACATGGCGTTGACCCGGGTTAAAGGGCGTTGACGTGGGTGCTGGAGGAATGCTCAGAAGCGAAATCTGGTGTAGCGTTTACTCGAGTGTACGTTTATTTGAAACCAAAAATCAGGCAGGCGGGTTGGTTTTGAGTGAGTTTCGTCGCATATTAACAAGCCGAAAGAGTGCTCTGTCTAGCTTATAGTCGGTGCAGAGGCATAAGCGAGAGAGAAGTTTGTTGCAAGCCACTGGAGGAGCCAGTAGCTGTAGGCGCTGCGGTAAGCGTGCTGCGGGTGAGGAAGAGAGTGACGTCAATATGCACCTGCGAGGGAAGCGTGACATCAATGCGCAGCTGTGGCGTGACCTACTTGGCAGCGCTCCAACACCTGTGTCGAAGGAAGGCTTTGCGGTGCGTTCATGCGCACGCACGTATGTACCACGTTACACACATGAGTCAAAGAGCTGCTTCGCATCTATAAGTATCTTGACAGGGCGTCGAGCCCCAGAATTTATTTATTTTTTACTTTTTTATTTATTTATTTCAGTTTCGGACATAGTTGCATGACATAAAATATGTCCACGAGGCAAGGCAAAAGGAGACTCGTATGTCTCCTGACGAGGCCTTCACCCCGGACTTACACGTCGGACAGCCAGGAGCAAAATCAGAGAAAATAAGTACAATGCTCATTGCACAACCTATAAAAACAAAAAAGTAACAGTAAAAAAACACATTGAGACAAAAATGATACAAAGTTTACATTGTTCAGGTTTAACAGATTTAAAAATGTTACATAAATATACAAAATTACATATTTTCGTGTTGAAAGCAAACTAATTGTAATTTCAAGGAGGCAGGAAAAGTAGCTTTACTTGTTTTTTAAAACGAGACATACTTGAGTTATGATTAGCCAACTCTATTAGAGATGGGTATGCATTCAGCAATGAAATAATCTGATAATCTATAGTTTTAGTACCATAATTAGTTTTTGGTCTTGATCCCGTCAATGAAATAGTACGAAGGTCATATGCCACTTGTCAATTTAGATATTTGCTTGAGAACATGGTGCGATCACGTTTCAATTCGCGGAAAATCATTGCTGCCAAAGAAAGCTGATATAGCTCTGAGAATCGTGGAACGCTCAGACTTTTATACAGAGAGTCAGTTGAAGGGGGAGGATGGAAAGAAATCAATTTTAGGCTCGTTTTTGTATAGAGGAAACACGTTCAGCATCCGTCTTGTTGCACGTGCCCAAGACTAGGTGACATGTTAAGTGGCAATGAATAAAAGCGAAGTACAATTGTTTTCGAACACGCAGCGGCAATGATTATTTTAGCCTGTATAACATAGCAAGAGATCTAGATAGCTTAGCACGAACATAATGTATGTGTTCAGACCCGCTGAGGTCAAACCTAAAAAAGGACTCCGAAGAAGCGGCAAGAGTTGACGGGCGTTATTATATTGTTATTGATACTCAATTCTACGTTGTGAAGAAGTGGTTTATTTTTTGAGTGAAATATTACGTACTGTGTATTCTTTACTTTTAAGTTTATTTCGTTCTCAATAAGCCAGGTATGAAGTTCGTTTAGCCAGATATTAGCACGGTGCTCTAATAAACTTAGATCTGGACCCGAATAGAAAACGTTAGTGTCATCGGCGTACATAGCAATGGCGGGAGTAAAATAAATGTTAGCAATATCAGTAATATATAAAAGAAAGAGCAAAGGACTCAAAACAGATCCCTGTGGCACCCCAAAGTTTATCTTACCTAAGTCTGACTTTAATTCCTGAAGCTGTGTATATTGCATTCTGCCTTCGAGGTAACTCTTTAATAATGCAAGGGCCAGTCCACAGACACCACATGTCGTTAGCTTATGAAACAAGATTTGGTGTTTGATCGAATCAAACGCTTTTCGAAAGTCAAGAAAAATTCCAAGTGTGAAATATCGCTGTTCGAAATTACTAAGTATGTTTTCTTTTACCTGCAGTAGAGCAGATTCCAATGATTTTCCACATTGAAAGCCGTACTGTCGTTTCGAGATAATATTTTAAAATTGAATGAAATCATACAATCATTAATTAATAATATGCTCTGCGATTTTCAAAAAAAGAGGCAGTACCGATATTGGTCGATAATTATTCAGGTCATTTTTATTGCCACCTTTATGAATGACAGTAATACGCGCAACCTTCATTTTCTCAGGGAGAATGCCAGTCTCCGACATTCTGTTGCAGATATAAGTTAGTGGGGCAGAAATGTGACAGATAGCAGCTTTAACCGGCGAAACGATGATTTCATCGTAACCGGGCGAGCACGTGTCTTTCAGTGCGAACACCGCAGATGCTATCTCTACATCTAAGGTAGTTCTGGGGTAATTGCGCCAGTCGCTGGAGCCTGTTGCGCCAGTCGCTGGAGCCTGTGCAAACGCGCCGTCTATCCTTCACACATTCTCTCTGACTCCGTGCACACTGTTGGCGATGCTGGACGGTGCTGCACTCTAAGGCAAAATTACCCAAAAAAGAGTAACGGAGCCGAATAGGCGCGCACGATGAACGGATAGACCGTTGAGGAGCAACCACAGAGGGAAAGGTGCCGCACGAAACCACTTAGTTTCCAAACACTCTTCAAAGGGATAAACCGCATGGGGATTGCAGGCAGCACGAAAAGAGTTGCCAAGGTGATCAGCCCTCCTTCTCCTCCTGGGCTGGGTCACTCTTTCCCCGTATTTTGCCGGCGATGGTTCGCGTTGCGTCATGCTCAGAGTGCTCGACCACGGCCACCTGGATTCGACAATCTAAGAATTACGACGTGGTGCTTGTGTGTACGCTTGAATGAGCGTGGGCTGCTGCTTTTGCATTTCGGTGCACCCATGAAGTCTGGAGCAAGTCTCGACACGTCACCACGCCGCGCTGTATATTTCTGACTTCAAGATAGTCACGACCAACACACGACAGCAACAGTTGGGAAGGCCAATATGGCGGACAAGAAGTCAACAGGCCTGTCGGATATATACTTCAGTCCGACTCAGGGGATAAAACAGCCCTGGATTTTATGGCTGTTTTTATTCTACTCTACTTGTCATGTGTGCGATACGATCGCACTTGCTGGCAATGGGCTCGGTCATTTTGTATATTGCACGCACGAAATGCATCGCGCAGGTCCGCTTCGGCGTCTGCAGTTCGCCTGTTCTTTGCAACCGCCTGAACATTAGCCGCCATTGCCGTCGGCCTCCCGCACGTTCGCTCATCGAGTGCTCGCCTTTCTTCGCCGCCGCGATGAGCTCCGGGCTGACGATATTGGGCTGAGACTTCGTCGCCGTGTTAGGAGTCATCGAAAAAACGTTGCGGATTCTCGTTAGGAGCTTGGCTGTAGTATGTCGCACGCTGTGTGTGCACCAGGACAGGCTGGCGGGGCTTTTGCTAGCGTCGAAACTCACTGCAATTTAGTCACACTTACAGCTCGCTTTCCCGTCAGTTGGTCGCAAACAGCTTGGCGCCTTCCGTTGCATTTGTATTCATCCTCCCTCACGTGCGACTCACTATTTTACATACTTATTGTGCAGCCTTGGGCACACACCGTGCTGAAGACTTTCTCTCTGGCGTCTGCGATGCGTGTCATTCATCTCTTTCGTCAGAGCAGCGTCAGAAGGACTGTGCGAGATGCGAAGGTAAAGTTATTTGTGTGTCATATTTTAACGCTTGTTTTTGTATTAACGTTAACGTACTTGTCATATGCGTGCATCTTATCTTCTGTCACGTGTGTCTCACTCTTTTTACTAAATTAGTGTACGTGCAGCCATGGGAACACTACAGGCAGAAGGCTGCGTGCGCTGGAGTCTGCAATGCCTGTCATCTATCGCTTCCGTTGGAGGAACTCCCCAAGGAGTGAACAAGTTATGACAATGAGACTGGACTTGTACACTTCAAAGAATGGAGAAATTTCCTGCGTATGTAGAAAAATAAAAGATTTCGCTGTCTCACATTTGTCTTTAGTTGTTGCAGTGACTGCGAAAGCAGTTACACATAGGTGTTTAACTACTTTTTCGCGTGCTCTTTTCTGCGCAACTTGTTGCTCACTGCGCAGAAAAACAGTGAGAAAAGTATTAGGCGTGGCGAAAAATAAACAAAAAACCATGTTTGGACTGGGGACAAAAAGTTCATTCAATTGGAGCATGTGAGTGGATCAACAGTTCGTCTGGCAAGGTGCAACTGTGAGGACTTACGGTCGCCCGGTAAGGTGTAAATGTGGGGATTAACAGGTGCTCTATAACGTGCAAAGGTGAGCTACATGTTAGTCCTTTGAAGTGAACTGTGGAACTAACGGTTACTCATTAAGGTGTAAATGTGAGGCCTAGATGTTAGTCCCTTGAGCTCACCTGTGGGGACTAACTGCGGAACCCGGTGCCATTAGTTCTTAAAGTGATTGACGGTTGTGGCAGCCCCGTTAGTCCCCAAAAGGGCAAACCACACACCCTTTTGACGCCCTTTGCCTTATTGTGCACTGTCTGTGAGTGCTCAAGAGACGTAATGCGGTATGACGCGTTAAACTACGCCGTCCAAGAGGGCACACGCGTGCAATCTTGGAGGCCATGGTTAAAGCTTCTCGATATCAATGAATAACCCTCGCCGAACGGTAGTTGGACTCTCGCCGACGCAGTAATGTTCTTTGACTTTTGCTTGGTGTTTGAGAGTGGCAACTTGTTGAAATTGTGCAGCTTCCACATGCATAAACATTGTGATAGCACTAGCTTGTTTAGTAAAGCTGCTGCAGAGAACAGTATACAGCAATGTAACGATGTCAATAAGCGAATTTCGTGCCCCATTTCAGCGAAACTGATACCAGCAGGATGTGTGACGCTGTAACGCTTTCGTAGCTTAAGCTACGATGCCCTGCGTGACCTTTGGGTCGGACGAGGAAATTGTACAGAAGTTTTTTGGCTTGCAATGGCTACGCGGGGCAGGGGTAAGGGTTTCGAGCTCACCTTCTCTCATCCTCGTTTCGCTGCGCTTCAAAAAAAACAGTTTTCTCAGCCCACAACGGACCGATGGAAAAAAATTTTTGTGACATGCTGCTACTCATTGGACACACAACAGCTTCCACGGTCTAACTGAAGTTTGTTATAGGTCCTGGTGAGTGGCCCTTTACACAAGATGACAGGGGTTATATCTTAGTTTTGCACTGCTGCCTGCACTCCAATGAAATTGAAGTCTAATCAAACACAGACATTTGTCTGGAAGGCTGCTAGTTACTCTAAGAGCAGCGGCAGTGCATGCAGCCATTTCAGAGAAGCGCCATACAGGAGCGTCATGTGGCATTAGGAGTGTCATGGGTAGTGTAACACAAGCGTAGAATCGCACCAGGCATCACATGAAGTTTACTGCGTGACAAGTGGGGTGGCTTTGAGCAGGTCTTTCACTAGAACGGCCCAAGCCATGATTTATCAGCAACCGCACCATCTACATTCGCATCTACGTAGTGCACACACTCTATTGTGTTACAGATGAACAATGGGTATTTAGCAATATACGTTTAGGATCACAAATAACCGCGAAATGCATCTCGAAATGTGTGCACGCTGAAAGAATGTAGGAGGTTACAACACGAGAAGAAACATATACTCTGCCCCTCCCACCCCGAACTACAACGCGCATGACATTCATTTGTACACAAAAGTTGTGCTAGGAGGTTTATCCTCTAACCTCGAGTAACCATTAGCAGTCATAATAAATGACGTCTGTCTGTCTGTCTGTCTGTCTGTGTGTTTGTCTATCTACCTATCTATCTATCTATATATCTGTCTGTCTGTCTGTCTATCTATCTATCTATCTATCTATCTATTTATCAATCAATCAATCAATCAATCTATCTGTCTATCTATCTATCTATCTATCTATCTATCTATCCGCCTACGCCAGGATACTTTGGTGATCACCCCGTCTTCATCTTGTGACAAAGCAAAACAAGCATGGGAGTAGAAGAGAGTTTGACGAACAAGGATCTCTCCATTACAAATATGAGGCACATACCGATATACCATGGGCGCATATGTCCTAGAAGTGGCTTACAGTTTAAATCTACCCAGAAACGGCGATGAAGAACATTGGTAATTTTTATCCGAGAGCGTTAAAAAAACCATACATACGCAGTGTGGTTGCGAAGAATCAATGTTAAAGTTCCTGCAATAATCAAACGCGAAAATACTGCTCGGAAACATGATCTTTTAAATCAAAGCAACGTGAAATCTCGGACCTCCTTTTCAAATAGACCGTACCGTTCATGAATCTTCACTTGTAGTAACAGCGCTTGATATCGAACGTTATAAATATTACATATGTACTCCCACGATACGGCGGTCTCGTCGGACTCACGTCAATTTTATCGTAGTGCCATCGACTGAAATTCGTTTGTGCATCAGTGTCCAGAGCTACGGTACTAGAGGGCACAAGCGCTGCACTTCAGCTTGCCGCTTCTTGTGTTCCTAATAACCATGTTGGTGTTGCCATAGTTAAGCAACTGTAAATACCTGGGTATATAAAACGTATGCGACTGTTCGACGCATGTCCTTGCGTAAAATTGTACATTGTTAGATAACGTCATTTCTTAACTTTCCACTCAATATAAAGTGTAATACGGACACCTTCCTTTCGCGTGCATCGCGTACCATCGATTCCCAAGGTGCATAGTATCTGCTGAATGTTCTTTCATCGTTATTTCTTTTCGTTTTTCGCTGTTTCATTTTCCGTGCTTATTTTGATTTTATTATTGTTGTCTCTTGTCCTATTTCTTTCTGTTTCTAGATCTTTCTATATTTTCCCGTTTTTACTTTTCTCTTTCTTAACATATGGCGCTTGCTTTTTCTTTTTAATTTGTTTCAAAGTACCATACAAATTTTTCATCATGAATGCGCTCAAAGAACAATAGGAAATGGCTTCTCCTTAGCTCGAGTGTGCACTGAGATGAACATGCTATTTGTGGTTTCACCTCTGGACAAGTGTCGATGACAGCATACAGTAAAGCATACGACAACATACGACAACCAAGCCTCTGGCTAAGGTACTCAGCTACTGAGTCGCAGGTCACGGGATGGAATCCGGCTGGGGTGGCTGCAAGTTTTATGAAGGCGGCAAATCTGTTTGCTCACTTTCTCACATTTCGGTTCACCGTAAAGAATCACAGATGGCTGAATTGTCTGGAGCCCTCCACTACGGTGTCTATCATAATCATATTGTGGTTTTGGAAAACACCAAATATTTCGACAACCCAGCCTCTGGAAGTACTCAGCTCATAGTACGACGCATATCGTAAAAGGAATTTCATTTCCCTTGTTAAAATGAAGCTTCTGGCTTAAAGGTAAAGTTAGAAATTTCTTTGAAAGTTCCCATAAAATACAAGTTTCTCACTGCAAACTGGCAACGAGAAACCGGGACTGTGTAGAACTGTCACCGTCACAATACACGCGATAGATCCTTCTTATCTCGAAAATATTCATTGATCTTGAATGGGAGAGCAATGGCTGTGGGCAGAAGTCTGTATTTATTTTTAGGATGTAAACTATTGCGCCCACTGTATGCTCTCTGTAGCCACCCGTCCACCTCATAGTAGGACCAATTTGCGTGCACAAGCCTGAAGTGTCATATTCTGGAAATTTTCACTTTTCATGGAGAAGTGCGCGTGTTTCCATGTGTTCATTCTTGGGTTTCCTGTTGCACTCTCACGATGGTTTTTATGCCAAAACAGGACTTCGCCCAACAGAGAAATTTTTAATAATTCACAGCAGGATACTGTCTCCTGAATCTAGCTTGGTGCAAACATTGATTAAGCACGAGTCTGTTTTGTGATCTCGTTAAAATTACCGTTGCGAATATTTCGCGTAATGCTTTGAATAGCCTCATTGTTTTTCAGTTCTTCAAGTCTTCTGCAACTTAATTTTTCTGTGCTGCTGAAACATTAGCGCCTTTCACACGCGCTTGCTTGAGCGTAGTTACACAAGATTAAGGCTGTTACGTATAACACTTAGAAGAGTAACGCAAGCTTCAAAAGCGTAAAATGTATTTAATCTTCGACTGTAGACGTCGTTTTGCTCTGACATTTGTCAGCAGGGCATGCGTGGCAGGATCTTTATGACCTGGCTGATAATTGCGCATGAATTCTTGGCGTAGTGTTCTACAATGTATCCACACATTACAGGATTCTATTAGGCCTACTGTGAAGTTGTAAGTATGCGTTTTAGGTCACCTTCACAGATATAAGTATATCACAATATTGTGCAGCTTATGTTCACTCTATGCATCTTGGACGTTCGCATGCAAACTTTTCTTTCAATTGTCTTGATGTTGACGTTGCTTTCATTTCTGCCATTTTCTAGTTGAGTTTACTTTTGGTAATGTGTGCTGCTTTCTTAATAAAGAATTTATCTTCTTAAGGAATGGAGGATGAGGACACAGAGCCTTGGCTTCTGTGTTGTTTCAGTGAGCCTAACTGGAACAAATTAACAAGGAATTGTAAAAAATATATCGCTGTAGATGAGGAATGTACAGAAGTTTGAGGAAATCACCCTCAGGGCCTTCGTATCCGGTCCACATCTTATCTTTGCCTTTGAAGTTCCATTTCTTCGCGTGACTTCCAGGTGCCCTGTTAATGTATCACCAGTGAGTATGGGTCATCTAGCGAACAAGACACTTGTCTTACTTTCGTTTCGTGTTATCGATGTACACCCATGCAGACACCGTCACATCAGTGTCACTTATGTGCTCTTTGTGGTACCATTTACATGGATTGAAAGTGCCATAAGTCGTCCGGATAATCAATAAATCAAAATTTTTGGTCAAAAACTGTAAAGGAAAAATCATGAAATACGTTGGAGTTTCTTTATTCAATCTTTAAAATAATGAAGACACCAAATATACAGGGCAGAGTTTCAGTAACAATGTTGCCATAACCAAAGCTTCATCATTATAGCCGATCTAAGCAAGCTTAGGAAGTATAAAAAAGAACACACCCACAAGTTTCCCGGTTCATGCATGCTTATTTGCTCACCAACAACAAGTTACCAAGTCGATTTGATTGATATGTGGGGTTTAACGTCCCAAAACCGCCATATGATTATGAGAGACACCGTAGTGGAGGGCTCCGGTAATTTCGACCACCTGGAGTTCTTTAACGTGCACCCAAATGATTAACAAGTGGATCAGTGAAAGTAATAAAAAAGAACACTGAGCACTTTACTAAGGGCCACGTAAAGAGCCATAGCATTAGTTACACATGAAGAAGAATGTCCAGAACTTTGCGAGAAACTCGGGAATATGAAGAAAAATTTTCGCTCTAAGGATAGTTGAGATCGTTAAGTCCCAAGACCTGTCCATGCTCTAAACACTTTTAACCTTGAGACTATGCCAGTGTGTTCAGCATGCGTTGCAGCAACACACTCCGGCACAAGACGTCCTTTCAGTTTCAATGATTATTCTGTATCAGATTATTTGCAGCCGCCCGAGCAGGATATGAAAGAGAATAAAAAGAAGAGTCTACGCGGGTTATTAATAAGCGCATTCGCAAACGTGGCCTGCAGCAAATAACGCATATAGTAGACTTCACTGCATAGAGCTTTTCACTACTTGGCTAATCAACGGACATTACTTATGATAATCACTACTATTGAGCATTATCACAAGTACAGCATGGTAATTTAGTGTGTGCAAACAGCAAGAATGGAAATGGCAAGACATGATCAGCAAGCAGCAGTACCAGAAAAGCACTTAGCGAATTTGGTTGTGTAGTAAACGAATATTCATGCATAATCCTTATTATACGCCATGCCCACTGGCATATGCAATACGTCGTGCATGCAACTGCACAATGCTTTTTGTCGTAGACGACATAGTCGATGGGAACACAAAACATATCGTTCTGTTTCGTACTCAAGTTATTTTTTGTACAGGAGGTCATAAACACTAGGGACTAGCTTTTACTCGAAGTCTTTTGATTGCCTCAAAAATACTAAAAACGTCTTTGTAAGATGCAACATTGACAGTCGAATGAAGCGTCTACTGCTAGATATCTTCTGATTGTATCAGCTACTTTAGAAGACAGGCCCTTATAATTTTGCATGGCCAACGATACACTAAGAGAGAAGGAAGCGAGGCAGACGAGCTCAGATTGTCAATTGATTTATTGAAACGTGCTAATTATTGTAAACAGCAAAAGACAATATCTAGCGTGCATTGCGTTTTCGATAAAGCAGTTATTGATCCGCACTCGTTTGTCGGTTTCGTTGTTTCTTGGCGTCCCGTCTGCTGCAGTTTGGTAAACAAGGAACCCTAACCAATTCGCCTAGCTTCGAAGGCTTTTTACTGACAGCCCATGTCTTAGCTCTATGTAAATACAGATAACTTACATACACACGCATGTAAAGGGGTCTAGACTCATTCTAGCCATCGTTTAAAACATGCTAAAGTACAGCATGGTGCCTCGACCAAATGCCTGTCGTGAGTGTATTCCACGGAACAAGTCTACTGTTTTTGCCCATTGTGTAATGGCTTCTTCGGTAAAAATAACCTACCATTATGGTAACTAACAAAGCTGGCCGAAGACATTCTGCCTACAAAGTGGCAGATTGATTCGTAAAACGTCTGACTGGACAGATCCTAATCTTACTACCTTAGATATAACTTTCAATCATTACTGCTTTTTTGCATACTACCATCTTGGTGCGGTAGCACTTGCGCCTCTCAGCTACAGGCTTGAAAGTCGTGTGTTCGATGCTGGCAGCAGCAGTCGCATTTCGATGGAGGTGATGTGCTAGAGGTCCATGTACTGCACAGTGAGAGTGAAGGTGAAACGATACCAAGTGGGGGAAAATTTGCGAACTCCCGCGATGGGGCGTTACTCACAAGAGTAAGACTATCTGCGGTTTCGCTTCGCAAAATCACGATATTATTGGAAAAGGCGTCCTAGTAAAGGGTTCCGTAATTTTTGGCTATCTGGTGATTTTCAACGTGCCCTGACATGGCGCAGTAATCAGGCGTCTATCAAATCGCCTCTACCAAAATGTGACCACCACAGCCGGTATCGAACCAGCGACCTTCGGGTCAGCAGCCTGAGCACTTCACTAACTGTTTCCCGTGGCGGATGGCATTCTCCAAATTATATTGCGTTTTAAAAAGGAAAATCCGAGCCACTACTTCTACGTCAACTCGACTTTATAGATACTGTTTAGAACAGCATACCGGACATAGCGATGAAGAAAGAATGCACCATCCACTTTGGTGTGCTTTGTTTTGGTACCGTCTGCATCCTGCCTACCGTAAAGTCTGTGAGACCGTATTCAAACGTTCCTCGCTTTTATTTTCACACCTTCCATCAAGTTTATTTGTATAAATAAGAGAAACTAGCCGTTATTATAAATGGGCCGCTCATACGATGCGTGAGTGCCACAATATTGGATAAAGCGATTGAATCCGGCTGCAGTGCGCTAAGAATTGCTTTCCGCGCTCACGGCATGCACCGCTATTCAATCCGCACCCCGTTCAGACCCTCAGAAAAGGGGTCGGCTGCGCTTCTTTCGAGAAAGCAAGAGGAGGAGCAACCTTCCTTCCAAAACGATTAAAGTAGTGAGCTGCAAAGCATGCGTTGACGAAAAGATGCTGGAGCCATGGTCGGTGATTAGGAAATAGACGTAGTGTCTGAACCGCCTGCGTCAGGCAGATGTTGCGAAAACGTCCAATGGTCTTGTTTTCGAGGCGATACTAGCGCCTAAACGTGTCGCTAGTGGCGGCGAGAGCACTGACTGCTTCGAAATGGTTGAGCAGCCTACCCAGGTACTCTCATAGCAGATGATCGGTAAGATCATACAGTCTCTCCCGAGATTTATTTTCACGAAGGACCTCCCACTCAGCTGCGTAGAACTTCTTGGTGCTCTTAAAAATGATGTGCATAATAGCAGTCAAACCTGGCAGACTTTAGCTTTCCTGCAAGAGTGCATAGCTGCACTGCCTTACCTGCATGCGAATAAATTTTTTATCTGCCTTTCTTTCTTTTTTCTCAACCGGCTCATTACAATTCTCTGTCATAACGACGGGATTAGGTTGGTGCTAGGATACCGTTATAAGTGGACTGCACTGCATGCTACAAAAGCCAGCGAAATATAAAAGCGTACTACATGTCATGCACCTTTACTCCTCGGTTGTGCAGTTGGCGCAAACTATAAAATATATTACAGGCCTACATATTCGGGCATACTACCTTGTTTCGTGTTTTTTAATGTAGGACACTAAACGTTATTCACCGCGATCTGTACATAGATTTTTTACAGAATACAATAAGTAAGGTTTACAGATATCACTATTGCACTAAGGGCTTTCGTCTTTCGACAACCTCAATCGCTGTTCTCAGCAGCTGAATTTATCTTTAACGTTTTCCATTACAGCAATGTTGGGTCTGGTCGATGTACCTCCGCGTTCAGTTTCATCCACAAAGCCACGAAGCGTGAAATAACAAAGAAAGAAGGCAACATACAAATATCATTCTGCACAATGCATTCAGCCTCAGGCTACAAATATTGCTCGCATTATGAAGACATGCACATAAATTTTGATGAGAAGGGAAATCTGAGATAAATTGTGGTAGTTGTTTTTTCGAACAAATTAAACGCTAAATGGACGAGGAAGTTCAAAGAAAGTATCCACATGAGCTTGAGTCGTTCCCGTCTTCGCGTTTCGTCTTATTTTCAGTGCTATAAAGATCAAAATATAAAGTTTACGGACACATAAATGTAGATTTTTGCCGTGACGGCTATAACGACTTCTGCAGCGATAAAGATGGGATTAGTAAAAAGATCGCCTAACTTCAAGCGTCTCTACACTGAATTGGATTTAGAGTACCACCTTCGAAACAGACTTTTATATGACTTCATATATTGTCATAAGTTGTGTCTACATAGTGCTGCAATATTCGGGGCTCTTAATTGCCTAACTCAGGCATCAAACTTGTGATGTTCTTGCAGTCGGCAAATCTATTGTATGCCTCAGGGCAGCCTTTTAAAATGTCACGAGAATAATTACCTTTCATAAATTACTACGACATGCTGCTCTATTTCTGCCGAAACACCATCCCAAATGTGTATGCCTTAAGTTATCAAGGTACACTGATAGCTAGACAGCAAGTTTGGAATTTCTTTTAGTATTATAAGAGACCCAATCTCGCCAAATCTCAGTCGAGGCATTCTTTGAGTTCACTTGGTGATGAAGCACTCACTCTCATCACTACAGTGCCGAATTGCCATCCTGCCTTCCGTGCAATAACACCAGTCGATTTACTGAGCTTTGCTCCTAGGTTGTGTAAGTTTCTTCCGAAGTGGTATTTTAGTGGGTGTATAATAACTCTTAGTAATGGTAACAAGGTACAGCCGTGCGCAATACATAGTCAAAGCGCATTGTTCGTTTACATAGGAGATGGTATGGCCGTCATAAATGACCCTGCTTGCTCGGATTCTACAGGTCCTAACAACACAATACCTTGAACAAGCCTATCCTACAACACACGCACCAATTTTCAGATGCGATAGAGGTTAATGTCTGTTCTCTTCAGTGAGTTAAAGTTCGGATGCGCCACACCTTATGTGCGGTAATTATCTTGAAGGTTTCAACGTGGTCAACTGAGAACGCATGCGCGACGCACAGAGCGTAAGTGAAATTTTCACTTATGCCAGCGGTAATTCTCTAATTGTACAATAGAGCATACATTAAAATTTTGCTATGCCCGAAATCCACTATTTGACAGCAACACACTTGCGGTGGTTTTACATGCGGTGGTTTACACTTGCGGTGGTTTACATTTAAGCCGCCATCCCCGTCTCTGTGCCACGCGCCACAGGTCTGGCGACACAGCTTTCACCGACAAAGTGCCGGATCTTTTCACTGTTGAATGTTTCCGTGTATACATACTGCAAACTAACGTGTTTATTTTTAATGCAACCAGGTATTATGCCTAAGGGTTGAATTTCAAAATAAAAAAATGATGGCATAATATTCAAGTCAGAAGGTTGAGATAGATGTCTTTGCACGGCATTATGTGTCTGGATCGTTTCGATGGCGAAAGTTTATCACAACGACAAGCTTAACCTTTGTCATGCCGACTGCTGCGTTCTTCATTATGATGTCTTGTGAACCTGTTTTTAAATACACGCAACGGACAGCATCTTACTTGTGCGTAGCTTCTCTCTGGCAAACAGTGACGCGTCTTTTCGACGGTGTGACAGTCAGTCTTATTGAGTGGGTATACAAGCTACAAGTTTGCAGCATGTTTTCAAAATATTCGTTTTTACACCATTTTTATTTAGAAGTTATAATGCCCTTTTCGCCATAATTTCATGAGCCTCCAATATGCTTGGATAACCAACCTCTAACATGTGGAGTCACACAAAACGTATGGGTTACACAAATTCCCCTGAGAGCAGCCTCAACTTAAATATATGTCGTTTACTCATATTACCTTACAATGAGTATAAAGACGCACTTGGGTCATAATTACTGCGCCATATAGGAATTATAGTGACAGCGTAGTTGCAGCTTTCACTGTTGGCTTTCGCGGCATTCCGTCCATCTCGCGACCTATCATGCTGTGTTGCAGTTCACTAGCTTACTGCGATGCACCGCGAGGTTCGCTTTCCTGAAAGCCTCCCCAACAATCGCTGTATATTCATGCAAATATTTCCGCACAGTGGCCAAACTCTTTGAGTGTTCCGGCAAAAAAAATGATACAGTACGCCCATAAAAGTCCTACTAGCAACAGCACATAAAAAGGCGAGAAATCGCTAAGCCGTAGTCACCGAAAAACGTAGGAAGGGTTAATAAAGGCAAAATTGAAACCTATCAATAAAAGTGTAAAGCTACATAAATACTTGCCAATTTCTCATACAAGAAATTTCGCTGACTGACGAAAAAAATGTCCAATTCCAAGGTAAAATTAATAAATTAAACAGAAAGTTGGGCGAACAAAATTATTTCTAGAGTGCTCGACTTAAAAAAGCCACTGTAATGAATCGCAATATTGCACTTATTTACGGTTTAATACTTGAATTGAAAGAAATAAAAATCTTACCTCTTTGATATCATACACTTTTGAACTTACAGCCATACTAAATTGTTCTTGAGCAGCAATAATTGCTAATGCAAGTACTGTGGCTTTCAGAACTCCAGCCATGCTACCCTGTGGAACGGCTGAATATGAAACTACATGCAATTCCGCCACCTTATATATCTCACTCTGGTCTAGAGACAGCGTTCTTTCTGGAAAACATCCGCGCCTCTCCCGTGATATATTACGCCTAACGAACTAAGTTCGAACCGTCATATTTCCTGTTGTGACAGTTGAAGCTGGTAAAATGATGACCACCTGTTGTGCGCAGACGCATACGCTGACATTTTACCTCGCTCAGTTTTATTAACTATACATACTAAAATATCAGAGTGATTTGAAAGGAATATTGCCTAGGTCTTTTGAAAAATTATCTAAATTACATAACAGCCGACAAACTGGGACGACTGAAGTATAAAAAAATACCCAACATAATGAATACATTTTCTTAGAACTATAGGGTCAGGGCTGAACTATAAGGTCAGCGGGGTCGCATACACTTCACCATCGTGGATTAAAAATTTATTTAAAGGACGTTGTGGTGAAACGTTTCGCTCGAGGCCATACCTACGTGAAGCTAGTCCGTGAAATTTCAATGTAATGCGCAAACGATAAAGGAAATTTAACGTTACCCTCGGTACTCAACCTTGCCTTTAAAGTTTTGCCATAACCAGTCTTTATGACATGATTTGTATAACTGACAAATATTGCTTGAGGTCTTCTTTCTAAAAGTAATGTTGTGTTTTGTTAGCGCAAGTCCTCACTTGCCAAGTACAGTGAACTCTCATTTGAGTGAGCTTAAGAGACCAAAGAAAAAATGTTCACGTTAATCGAAGCCTAATACACTGAATATTTATTGGAATAAGGAACAGCGATTGGCAAAGCAGGTAATAAGTCAAAATGAGAAATGTAATTTCTTTCTCTAAAATTACGTACTTTTTTGTACTAGTGACCCCAAAGTGTAAGAAGAGGCTACATTTGTACTAGTGACCCCAAACTGTGAACAGTTTACATTTCTGTGCACTGCCTCTGGCATAGCTTGTTGCCTTTATTCAAAGTCTTGGAAATTGCTAATACGGATTTTCTATAACCTGTGCTGGAGACACACGATTTCATCCTGACTTAGTTGTTACGATTTCTTTTTTACACTCATCTTGTTTTGGTTTCAAACGACCACTAGGAACATTTTCCAAATATGGTAGGCCAGCACAGGTATGGAAGCACACGTTGCTCGTTCTCGTCTCCAGCACGGCCAAATTACCTCGGCACCGCTGCATGCACAAGCAATGCTGCACAGTCTCCGTTGTATGGGTGATGTTCGGGCAGCACGCATTGGCTCCATCAGTGCTTCAAAGCGTGAAAACTTTCCTGAATTGACATAAAACATGGGCGCAAGACCTCCAACCAAGTTCGTTTAACTGAAATATAGGACTCTTCGGAAGTTCGTTTGGCTTAAAGATGTTTTCATATACTACATAAAAAAAGAAGGAAATATTTCAAAGGTTTGTCAATCTGAAACCTTCACAAAACTTACGTTTACACAAGTCAGAGTTCAGTATATATAAAGGTCCTAAACGTGAAACGATAAACGCTTTGTTGTGATCAGTATACAGACTCTATTTGGACTCGGACGTTCTTGGAAGGCGTCGCAATGTTAACACATAAATTTGGTTTTAATTATGTGTGACAACTATCTAATCACAAGAAACAAAAGTATGCGTTCAAAACAACCTCAGTTTGCACAGAAGAAAGCCCAGAATTGTGTACAGGTGCAATCAGTTTAGGCAATAATGTGTACCTCCACGGCATTTTCGTCTGAAATGCACGGAGCCCGTGTATGCACACTACATAAATAAATGCCACGTATAGTTGAAGCAAGCTGAGAAAAGAGAAAGAGGACCACAGAGTATAGGCGACCAGATGACAGGAACACGAAGACGTGAAGCTAAGGTGAAGATTCTATGTTTCTGTCTGAAATACAGTGTTCCTTTTTCGTGTTGACGTCGTGTGATTCTGTACGTTTCATTTGGAGCCAGCGGTGGGATGAGAAGAATGGGCGGACTCAAAGACGAACTGGCAAGCCCGATGAGGGATGCACCAGAGGAGTCAGACCGTAGACAGCTATGCAGGTTCGAAGAATTTCTCTGCGTAGCTTTGGTAGATGCGGGACAACGTACTGTCGAGAACACGAGCCAAATCTCAATGGCTCCAGAGCATGCGAGCGTGGACGTTCAGAGGATTGTTTATGGAAACACTGACCTGTGTGAGCGACGCGAGACAGACACCAAAGCATGTGTGGCAGTGCGTAAAAATAAAAAAAAGAGCCTGTGAGCTAGTACCTACGTTTTTGCTAGACCGCTGTTCTGTCAGCGCAGGGACTGAGACGACATCAATGCCACCAAAACCAGAGACAGTGACAGAAAAATAGCCAGCCAAAGTTCTTAATTCCGCGTCTGCTCAACAGCTCTTCATCGAATAGGTGGACACTACCCCATTGTCCCCAGTCACGTTACTAGTTGCAGCTGCTGAGACGGGCTGCTAGAAACTACTGTGAATGCACGTACCAACAAGGCAACAAGGCTGAATTCTGAGCTCGTGGACGACAATTTTAATGGGTTAACAAAGTGCCAGCAGGGTGTTTGTAGGAACGGTAAACTCTAAAGGTACGTCACTTGTTGCAACCTACCGCACTGTGCTACGAACGCTTCGTCCAAAAGCCGTTGACAGAGACATACTGCAAGGAGTGACTGCTGGACCTGCGAAGTGAGTACACGTTTGCACAGAGCCTCAAGGAGGAGCCTGCCGAGGAGCCATGAAAGGAGCTGACAAAGAACCCATTGAAGGAGCACGCGAAGAGTGCAAAGTAGAAGTCTGATTTCAGTGATGGTTCCAAGCTAGAATACTTCTTGGCCAGGAAACCCGTTCACTTCTCTAGTATCATGAACTATGCACCCTGACACAACTCGGACAAGCAAATAACTCAAGATACTATCGCAGTAAGAGACGACAAGAATGGCATATATCATCAGCAGAATGACGACGGCGATTTGAAGAATGTTTTGTGCGAACTCGAGACAACGGAAATTGTCACCAACTATTTTTATAAACTGGACGTCATTTCTCACAGACGTCAAGATAGCACGCCACCACAAGGAAAGTCCACTGCGTATCACTATCTCATCAAAGCACACCATTCGAACTCTTGTAAACTCACGTGCTATTAATGCGGTCACCTATTCAAAGATACTATCAACCTCAAGAGGAGGTGTGCCTTAACCTTCTTTTGCCAGCTCTTCAACCACCAATTACCACCCCCTTCATTACCTACTCCACGCCTCCGGCGGAAAGAGGTACGAGTGTTGGAGCAAGCTAAATCAATAGGTAAAGGACCACTCAGTATTGGCGAGCAGGTGGCAGGAAAACAAAGAAGAGGAATGAAAACTAAGGCGGTGGTGTCATGCTTCTGTAAGAAATACTGTGTACTTTTTGTTTGTGTTGACGTCTTGTGATTCTCCACTTTCAGTATAATGAATGCGAAGCATTTCTTATCAAACTTCGGCGACATTTAGCCTATCTATCTATCTATCTATCTATCTATCCATCTATCTATCTATCTAGCTGCCCATGACTGGTAGCTCTTATGGTTTTTCGGTAATGGCATCAACACCAAACTTGTTATGGCATAAGATAACTGTATAGGAAGCAAAATGACTAGTCAAACATGAAAACTTTGACACGTGTGTCATGAATGTCATTATTTACATTTTTTTGGTTTTGCTGCTCTTGCGGTGGTTTAGTTAACATGGCACGTTGAAAAATTCGTATGTTATGACATGACTGCCCGGCGAACATAAGCGACAACCCTTACATGAGAAGCATGAGATGCGTGTCGTGTAAAAAGGTAAATACATGCCACGCTGATTATGCGCTCGTGGCCATTTCACTAGCTTCAAATATACCAAATTTTGTATTACGGGACATGAAGAGGTGACGAAAGTATGTGACTGGTGCAAACATAATAATTATGACATGCGTGTCATGGAACAAACTAACTACATGAAACACTCAAAGCACTAATACACTTTGACATGACCCAGCGTGCACCCTCGTTTCATCGCGTCACGCCGGAGATGCCACGCCAGGCATAGAGTTTCCTATTTTACACTAGATAAAACTCTGGCACTATTGTGTATGGGCGCTGCAACGGACTGCGCTTCAGCGAGCATGGGAATAATGAGTAGTACACACATTTGTCTAATCTTCGTAATTCTGGTCTGCTTCTGGCTCTGTGTGTTCATTTGGCTTGGAGCTGTTTTTCTCATGGAAAAATAATCAACAAATGTTCAGCGGTTGCACTTCACCACCGTATTCTTTTAGGCTTACCGTTTCGAATCAGGTCATAAAATAAAAGGATTTGTTTTTGTTTCAAAATGAAACCAAAACAAACAATAAATGAAACCGCAAGTGCGATTCGCCACCCGCGAGTATGAATACTATGCAAATTTGTGTACTACTTATAATTCCCTTAGTCACTGAACAGACACAGTGACAGAGTTCTCTTTCGTAAGTTTTAAGAAACTTTATTACGCTAGGTGCGCCGCACTGCGTTGCTTTGACGCATGTGGGTTTGAGCGCACCCTGCGTCCTTCCGTCACGAAGACAGGCTGAGGCAGTGCTGCCTGAATAACGTCATCGACGCGAAATGCAGCATGTCGAATTTTGTGCCGGTTGCCGCAAGGCCACGCCGATGGACGCTGGTCGTGCTGGTTTGAGTGCTCGTGCTCTGCCAATGTAGCGTGATCCAAGCGGCACAGAACATGGGCCTAATGTTGGGGATAGATCGGCAGTTCATGGCCCGAGAATGACCCAGATGTGACAATGTACCGCCAATAATGGCTGTGCAAGTCTAACAGAACGGAAAAGTTGGACCAGCATTGACAACGTTCCGGCAATAATGGCTGTTCCAGCCAAATAGAACGGTGATGTTGAACCAGCATTCAGAACTTCCCGCCATTATTGGTTGTGCCTGCGTATTAGAACGGCCACATTGAACCGAGTTGTACAACCAGCAGACAATATTGGCGGAGCCGTGCAATTAGGCTGGCAATACTAGTCCGTCGTTCGAACGTTATTGCCAGCGTCGGCTAAAGAGTAAACTTTGTTGGTATAACATTGGACCGGTATGTGCTGATTTCTGCGTCTCCCGCTTTGGGCGCTGCTCTGGTCCCACTCACGTGTCGATTTTTCAAGTTCGAGAGAGTAATATGCCGGGCGCATGAGTAATATATTTTTGTCCTTAAATCATGCACATCTAGTTGATATGCATGATTGTTCATTGAATTTGCACAAGGTAGACAATAATACTGATAAACATTCATAGAGTTTTTCGCCTTTCAGACGTCCGATGCGATAATTTCCCAGATAAAAATCGTGCAGATCTGCGCGATGAAGCAACCGCGGATGCCACTGCCGTATGTGACCCACTTTGACGTGACCCAGCGCGTGCTTGCGCCGGCGTTCGTTTCGTCGTATCACGCCGGTGATGCCACGCCAAACGCTTTCGATTTCGTGAATGTCGGACGCAAAGCTTATCGTATCGTGTGTCCTGCAATGGTATCGCCACGACCGATTTGAGTCTTTTGCGTTCACAGCGCTGTAGCAGTTAACGGCACACAAGTGCTTGACGTGTGGGAACTGGAGTTATCAGTTGCGTTACGTACGGTGAATGAATTGTACAACAAACGCATTTACCGCAATATGACACACGCACAGACGCTCACAACATGTATTGCAATCACCACACGAATTATCTACTGTGGGCACGGTGGACCCAAAGCTGCCATGTCGCTAAATGGAACGCTTCTCTGCTTGGTGCAGGTTTTTCTTGGCTTCGGTGCTTTTGAATGCGCGCAGCCACTTCATGAGTCTTGCGACGACACGAGCCAGCTCATCAGCAAAGGCCCCCAGTTTTCAACGCTGTCGTCACCCGATGACGCAGTTCTACTGGCCTTTCCTTTCAAGCATCACAGCGTGACGTCATCATTTGGCGCCGCTATAAAAGAGCACCGGCACGATTTCGTCTTCTGTGGGCACGGTGGACCCAAAGCTGCCATGTCGCTAAATGGAACGCTTCTCTGCTTGGTGCAGGTTTTTCTTGGCTTCGGTGCTTTTGAATGCGCGCAGCCACTTCATGAGTCTTGCGACGACACGAGCCAGCTCATCAGCAAAGGCCCCCAGTTTTCAACGCTGTCGTCACCCGATGACGCAGTTCTACTGGCCTTTCCTTTCAAGCATCACAGCGTGACGTCATCATTTGGCGCCGCTATAAAAGAGCACCGGCACGATTTCGTCTTCTGTGGGCACGGTGGACCCAAAGCTGCCATGTCGCTAAATGGAACGCTTCTCTGCTTGGTGCAGGTTAGTCCCCGTTCTTGTTCAATACGTAGTGATTGTCGAAGCTTAGTGGTTCTGCCGTGCCCACGGCGTTGTTTTGTAATAGCGTATGACTGTTTTGTCGTTTGCAAACTACTAATTTGCGGTGATGTCGAGGAAAACCCTGGGCCCACCCAGAAGGAACTGTACGAGCAACTACTTGACGGTCAGACAGAAATGCGAAAGGAGCTACTTGAAATTAAAACACTATTTTCTGAGCTTAAAGAACAGATGCTTGACTTTAGGCGTACTGTCGAAAATTTAGCGACTGAGCGCTCAGCACAGCATGAAAACACCCATCAATTGCATGTCACATTGAAATCATTTGAACACGCAATGTCTTTTCAAACTAAAAAGCTAACAGACCTTGAAGACCACAGCAGACGTTCAAATGTAATTATTCATGGAATACCTGAGACCTCAGCAGAATCAGAAGAGGAACTGAAGGACAAGGTCGTGAAGGGTCTCTTTCAAGAAAAACTTCAGGTTAAATCTGAATCTGTTGGGCGTATCCATCGCTTGGGTAAGCACGTAGGAAAGCGGCCTGTAATAGTGTATCTGCAAGACTTTACAGAAAAGAAAGAGATAATGAAAAACGCAAGCAAACTGAAGGGCTCAGATATCTTTGTTAAGAATGATTACTCAAAATCAACGCTAAAAAAACGCAGTCTGCTCTGGCACAGCGCAAAGGCCGAGATAGAACAAGGAAAAAGAATCAACCTGATACACGATAAACTAAAGATCGATAAGGATATGTATTTTTGGGATGAGGTGCAAAATAAGCGAGTAAAAATGACCGGCTACAAGAACACCGCACCCCAACAGTCTAAAACCTGACGTAATGTGCATGCGCACAAGCAACTTCGTCTACTTAATTTGAATGCCCGCAGTGTTATGAATAAAACCGAACCCCTCGAAATCCTATTACTGCAGTACGATCCTCACATTACTGTTATAACTGAGACGTGGTTGCATGAACAGGTGAATGATGGCGACATTTTTCCACCTTCCTATATGGCTTTTCGTAAGGACAGGCAAACAAGGGGAGGTGGTGTGGCCGTCCTGATCCAACAAAAATTTGATGCTGTCTTGTTGGATGATGTACCGGAGCTTGAATGTATCTGTATTAAAGTAACTTTGTGGGGTCACTCATTCATTGTATGTGCATTATATAGACCGCCGGAGTCAACTCTTGAATACCTATTAAAACTAAAGGAACACATGTCTAAATACCATGGCAAAAAAGTTCTTTTGATTGGTGATTTTAATCTCCCCGGAGTAGATTGGAAGCGTTTTGAAACCTTTACAGCCAATATCAACAATGCAAATGCAGTGTTTGACATCATGCTCGCACATAATTTGGTACAACTGGTTCATGAACCAACGCATTATCAGGGTACTGCTAGGTCTATCTTAGATCTGGTATTTATTCCCCGTGACTTCAGTACACATACCGTAGTAATTGAGCAAGGGCTGTCTGATCACTACCTTGTGTCAGTTTCTATCCCTCTTGAACCGCTTTCGGCAACTGCCAACTTGTCCTTTCATTGTGTGAAAGACTATACACATGCCAATGATGCTTGCATTATCGAGCACCTAGAAACCTGTCTGATAGACTTTGTAGCTACCGATGTTTGTAGATTGTGGGACCAATTTAAACGCATATGCTTCTACTGTATCGAAAAATTTATACCGTCTAAGCGTAAAAAAGTGCATAAACATACGCCCTGGATGACGAGAAGCATCATTCATCTCAAGCGTAAAATTAAAAGATTAAAGAAAAAGCATGCTGACCCCAAAATTATAGCCGACGCTCTAGATAAGCTTGCACATGCCGTACACACCTCGAAGGAATACTACTTCACTACGTCACTCGCAAACTTCATAAAAAATGATCCAAAGAAGTTCTGGAACTATATTAGCGAAAAAAAGAAACCCATATCACAGGTTTTTGTCAATGGTTCAATGGTATCTGATCAAGCTGCCATTGCTCAACACTTCAATGAATATTTTCATAGTGTATTTTCTACCCCTAGTGCTTCCCCATCTGTCATAAATGCGGACAATTCTGCGAATGTAAACTTTATTTCTTATTCTGGTGTCGTTGCTATGTTGTTGAACCTAAAGGCTAAGACTTCCTGCGGTCCCGACAATATCCCCAACATATTTCTGCGTCGCTTTGCAGAGTCTGTTGCAAAATACTTACTCGTCATTTTTGGAGTCTCTCTGTTGTCAGCGGAATTGCCAGATGACTGGAAGTCGGCACGAATAGTTCCTATATTCAAGAAAGGTGACCGCCTAGTACTACAAAATTATCGACCGATCTCCTTAACATCATCATGCTGTAAGCTTATCGAACACATAATAGCTCATAAATTAAATGAATTCTTAGAAGAACGCTCAGTTTTAACAAATCATCAACATGGGTTTCGAAAAGGATTTTCTACTACAACACAATTGGTTACTATCGTTCATACCTTTGCAGCTTGTCTTGATGCTAACGGCCAAATTGATGTAATATTCTTAGACTACAGTAAAGCATTCGATACAGTTCCACACGATAAACTAATTATAAAGCTTCGGTTAGTTGGTATACCAGAATTATTTATCTCCTGGATCTCAGCTTATCTACTCAATCGCAAACAATATGTTCAGGTAGGAGAAAAACAATCGGGCTGCCTTCCTGTGACTTCTGGCGTTTCGCAGGGGAGCGTACTAGGCCCCCTTCTGTTTTTGGTCTACATTAATGACATTGTCAATGTAATTAGCACCCCGGTACAAATTCGGTTATTTGCTGACGATTGTGTTTTGTTTAGAGATGTAACCTGCATTAGTGACCAATGTGATCTTAATACTAACTTATGCAATGTATCAAAATGGTGTGAACAATGGGGAATGCTTCTTAATCCAAACAAATGTGTGTATCTCCCCATAACGCGCAAAAAAGTCCCATTAAACTACACATACAATTTAGCTGAAGCACCTTTACTTAAAGTAGCCTCCTATAAATACTTAGGCTTAACGTTAACAAGTACCCTATCCTGGAATTCGCACATAAATAACATCTGCTCTGCCGCTTTCCGTAAATTATGCCTTCTCCGCCACAAGCTCAAGACTGCTCCGCCTAGTGTTAAACTCCTCTCCTACTTTTCCTTAATTAGGCCTAAACTTGAGTACGCCTCCATAGTTTGGGATCCCCACACAAAAATCAACGTCCAAAACCTAGAAAGAATTCAAAGAAAAGCAGTACGATTCATATATAGTAAATTTATGTCAACCGACTCCCCCACTGCATTACTAACAGCAAATGGTATAGAACTATTACAAATTCGAAGAACAAAATGTCGGCTACAGTTTCTTTCAGACATAGTGAACCACAGGCTACCCTTAGACACCGCAGTATACGTATCCCCCTTGTTAAGCAGACCCACTCGACACCACTATCCTCATTCCCTAACGCCAATCTTCGCAAGGACTGATACTTTTCGGTACTCCTTCTTCCCACACACAATAGATGATTGGAATAAACTAACCGAAGCATTTCCTCAACGCCCTTGACCATTTGTGCAAATACTCTTCCTCCATGACTTCCTTGAATGGAATTATCACCTTATTGTTCAACTGTTACTTTTTTTAAAGCCATAACCCCTCTGTCTTATAGCAAAGAAATTGTGTTAAAAACGCTTTGCAACCTTGTTTCATTCTGTTATTTAGTGTTTCATGTATGCCCACCCTGCTTGGACTTTTTGTCTGCAGTATTCTATAAATAAATAAATAAATAAATAATCTACAACTTTGCAGCGAGCGGTTTGTAAAGTGTGGTGGAGCGCGTGGGCGACTACCGCCTTGCCCCGTGGGTCGTCGCGAGTTACAACTTTGATGTGAAACGCTTTTTTGTTGATTATTTTGATACATATATACATTGCCCTACTGCAGCCAAAACATGAGCTAGCTTACGCAGTACGTCGACTCAATTTAACCCGCAGTACGAGGCGCAAACAAACGTTTCTGTGAGTTTTTATGTGCTGAATCATAGAACACATAACACGTAGGCTAAATTGTTTATCATCAAGAAACACGCAGCACGCTTACGGCGTCGTGTTGTTTTATAAAATACAGAACCACAGACCCCTCTTTGCACACCTCCCTCCTGGTTTCTTTTAGCCTGCGGAAAGAAGGAAGCTCTCTGCACAGATCTGGCAAGCTTGTTCCTGTAAAGTAGAAAGTTTTATTTGACACCCGTTGTCCTTTATTATTTTCTGTTTAGTGGGGTGGCTAAGGCCAGCTCGCTGTCTTTCGACAAATCAATGGACGTACACGTTACAAACCGGAAAATGTGTCAAAAGTTGCTATAATCTCCAGAACATAAGGAGAATCATTTGACAGCTGGTGTCAAGACTGCTTCTCACAACTGAAAGGCAATATCTATGAATAAATTTTAAGCTACGAGTTAGTGGCTGTTTGTAGTACACAAGACTGTTGCCTGTGTTGTCAGCAGCTGTGCATTTTTTGTATGTGTGGCCTGTGAGATCTTGCAATTTCTTTCTCACAGTGTTTGTCTATCTAGCTCAGTCATACCTTTAATGTTTCTTTTCTTCAGACTCAGTGCAGAAGAGCAAACAAAATTGGGATCAGCGAATAACTAGTTCGTTTGTCTTAATTATCACATACTCTGTGTGCAATTTTGTGGTGTATTAGTCTTCAGGACGTCCTATAAACAGCGGAAAAGTCATACAGCACTAAAAGCAATGAACGGCTGAGTTGGCTAAAAGAGCAGGTGCATATCACTCTTTCCATATTTTATACCTTGTGACTTATACTGCTCTACACACATGAAGTTCTCATTGGTTTTCATATACATGTGGTATATGAACATATTTCTTCAAGGCTTTTCATACTGAAACGACCCTTTTCACTTTTGTTTTTCATGCAGATCAAAATATTTAGCTTATCTGTATTATCAACGGCTGAAATGGTCTCGTCAATTGGAGAGGCTGTTCAATTGATGAGCCACTGAAGGCGCAAAAGTGGTAGATGTGTGCTTCATAGTTAATGGAGTGGTGTAGCCAAGGAATGGGACACTTGGCGAATGGCCCACTCTTGAAATTTTCAGCAATGAAATACCAAGAACTAAATAACACATACTCAACTTCCGTGTACTGAAGACCAAGGACGTCATCCCTATATTCCTCCACCACATAATGTTCCGCCTATATCACAAGTTATGAGTGCATGGCCCATGTTCAAGCGTTTTGTCGAGATTTATGCGACCTTAAGTTTTCAAATGGAAACATTTTTCTAAAGAAACAAATATAACCCTTAAGCATCAGTGGCGACATTTGTGATTGCAATTTGTTTATGCTAGCTTTGTCAACTTGAGGCCAAAATAGAGTAAAATACATAGTTTGTTAGATCAACTGAACCTTCTTCCTAGTCAGTAAGTCGCAACTTCACCTCAGTCTGCTGCGCACAATCGTAGCTGATCACTCTAGTGAAAGAACTGCTATATTTGATTGGTCGTTCAAATCATGTTCTAAAACAAACGTCAAGTGTTGCTTTTCTTCTCCCGAAATAATGCCATGAAAAATAAATGCACACACATCAGGAGCTTATGATTTCATTCTTTTTATATCAAAAGTAAATGTAACTTACAGCATAATGAATAAGTATTTATATTTCATAGAAATTGTAATGGCTTGCTCAAGCTCACACAAGAGAACACATCATTTTCTTCCTTGGAATGTACTATTGAGTACCTTGTGATTGTACTACCTGAATTTGCCACATTTGTTGACAGTGCATAATAATTCACACCTGAAGGGGCTATAATCTTAGCAACTGTTAATAGCACTCTTCGCAAGTGTTTTGCAGATAACTAAAAGAAGAGGCTTTGCCTGTCGAGTTAGTAATGCATGCTCAGGACATCACCACTGCAAAGATACAGCTGCCGCAACAGAGAAAGCACGCACCTGCAGTGCTTAGTTCACGCTTTTCATGTTTTCTGCTTTGCTAATAAGGCTGGCTGAGTGAGCACTGCATCCAGTACCAGGAGGCTGCAGCGACAGTCCTACTTACAAAACACTCACCAGCTGAGAGGAGAAGTACTGACGTGCTAACCATCCAAAACTGAATGCTGCAGAAAAGAGAGGCGATCACTTTACAGTTCATAAAAACATGCTAAGAGTTCAAACTTGTAACGTTGCTGATCTTCCAGCTAAGTGAAAGAAGTGTACAATGAGAACAGATACTGAGGATACGCCATCAGAAAATGACAAAACAAGAACCGACGGAGGTTCGTCATCACATGAACAGGCTTCAACTGATAAGGCGAGTAAGTAACTGACGAACAATGAGTGCTCGAGGGAGACCTGTCGCACGAGGTCGTCAGCAGTCAAATGACACATGCTGGAATCGGGGGTGGTGCCAGGGTAGGCACAGGGAAGCTAGACTGGAGGCCTCCTCTCCCTCAAATTTTGCCTGACCCCTTTATTGTGTTACGACTATGTTCCTAAGAGGAAACATAGTCGTAACACAATGGTCAAGTTCCCCGACACTCTGCTCTTCTTGAAGAACCTCGCTTATCGTGGGTGCACCACCGGTCCAGACCAATGCTGGCAATGACCCAGGCTAAAATACAATAGAAACAGAAAACTCAAAGCAAACGTTACCACCACACTTTGACTTCTTGTTTTGTGTGCAAAAAAATCTTGCGAGAAGCATGTGGAACAACAAATAAAAGCACCACAGTCCACACCTGTTAGTACCTGCTTTCATGATAGTACAAAGTGCTGAAGAACCCTGCAAAGAGCAATCCTACGAAGCGAAATATAAATTTACAGGAGGCTATGTGGCTCTGACTGAGAAAACACCACAGCAAAAAGAAAAACCTCTCAGGCATGCCGGCAGTTTATGCGCAGCACTGAATAGTCATGAAAACCTACCTTCAATGCCTTTTTTGCACAATAACATAAAAGGAATACACACTGATGGAGAAAAAAGCCATTACTCAAATCCGGCTCTTATCCACTGACGGAAGATACTTGGACATGGATCCTAACAATGGCTTCAGTACAACTCTTGAGCATACCTTAAAAGTGCTGACTGCAAGTGAACGAGACATGAACGCAAACTACAATGCGACACAATGAACACGTTAACCCCCAACCATGAACTTATGCTAGAGTGGATGCCGCAAAGAATCTTTAACACTGGGAACACTCAACGTTCTCAACCGAAATCTCGACCTCACAAACACAATAATAATGTTCCGATGACCTGCTGCCCAGCGCCATGATGTGAAACAGGTGAATGTACACACACAACTCATCTTTACGTGATTAAAACACTCTAGCTTCCATGTTTATAAAAACCGTCTCAACTAATTTCTCTCTAATAAGCTCACCACCTTCATCGTTGCTGGGAGTGTGTTCAAATTAAAGGAGAGAGCGGGCACTGATGGGGCTGCATGCAGATGGTGTTCTTCGAATAAATGAGCAATGGCTTACATGGTCATATTTGATCACCTTTCACGTCTGAGCTATTTGTTATATTCACGTTGACATGTTAGTGCAGTAGTTGTGCCTAATGAAAGGCATGAAAGACATAAATATCAGTAAGAGAGGCGTGTAAACTTTGAGGCGTCTTTTATTTATTGCAAATTTGAACTGTGTTAGAAATAGAAAACCAGATTGTTGCTCTAATGACACTTGTATACTGAAAAGAAATATTTGTACTGTGTTTCTACTATTGTTCTAGATGCAATGAGTGGAGAAAGCCAGGCTTGTCCAAGCAAAAGTGAGGCTTTGAAGATGATCAGAGAATGAAAATCAATCCGCTTTCTTGTATAGCTCATGTCAGACTCGACTCTCATGTTCGTTATTAATATTAATAATAAATATATATAGATAGGGCTCACGTGTTCCTCAATATATATGGCCTTTCTTGAAATATAATGTTGTGCCTAGCTCCAAACAACTTTTTCAATATGAAAATTGTCATCACTAGCTGTCCTCTTGATTTTCCTTGATTGTGTTTTTGATTAAGTGAACTGCAGGAAAATTTGCTGCATTGACTTACTGTGAGCGACAAATTCAGTTCGTTGCACTAAAGCTGCAGGAGTCTGAGTAGTAGCATTATTTCAGTGTGCTAGAATTGACTCAAAAACTAACTACTCAGACAGAAGATACACAACAATTATTGCAACACTGAATTCGTAAAAAGCTCATACCAGTGGATTTTCACGTAAGCAAGTAGGGGAAAAACTATTGTAACTAATCTTGAGATCCAGTAAGCTTTCTGGCTTTTAGATTGGCACGACAAAGAAGAAAAAAAGGACTATTCAGTAACGTGTGCGAGCACAGGCTTCCTGAGTTATCCTGTGATCATGATTTGAAAAAAGAAAAGAAACTAATCGACAAGGTACAGTCAAAATTAAAAACAATTATGCATCAGCTTTCTTTCAATTACACTGCATGGTAAACAAATCCTTCACTCTTCTATACAAACAGTTTTTTTATTGTTTGGTATTACTGATCAATTTCGCATATTGCCATGTGGATGTAGTATATATCTGTTTTGTAATTTTGAATAAACTTCAGCCGAGAGTTGGCACTTGTGTTCCTGTGGCTCATTTGTTTTTATTCTTCTTCGTCGTACTGTTCTAATATCTTGAATCCATATCAACTTTTTCTGTCAGTCTTATTGAAGCTTTTTGGCTCCTCTAGTTGTTTTACTGAACCATGTCAGAGTTATGACCAAGCATGCCTCTCAAAATGTTTGGAGGACCGTTTGATGTACGACAGGGTTCACATCATTCATCACATTGGTTACGTGAATATTCCTTTTTGCTGTAAAGGGGGCACATGCACAGTCTTAGAATTTATTTTTGTAAATGTGGCTTTACACGCTTCAGTGCTTTTCTGATGTTAATTAGTTAGGAAAGACAATTAAGCACGGCTTACGACCACGAGCTTGTTGATCTACAAATTAAACAAACCTCCAGATACAAGACCACACCGTCTTTTATTCGAACTGATTGGAAATTCAGGTATAATAGTTAGTGCCTCAACCTTTGAGTGAGGTCTGGTTGCAGGGGTCAAGCTCACAGCCAACAAGAAGGACAAGCTCACAGCGAACAAGAATTGATACTATATTTTTTATAGCACTTGAGTGCAAGTACCAGGTAATCAAAAATAAAATTACATTCTAACTTTTTATTTGTGGCACTCGAGAACTAGCACATTTGTAAACCCATGCAAAACATATATTTACTGAAACTTATAATAACATTACAGCTGTTATTCAATAATAATTGTAGCCATCAGAACTCAAGTGTCACAAATTCAATAGGGCATTTCCTCACATAAAATATTATTTCAGATATAACAAGTGCATAAAACACAAAAAATATCTTCACTTTGCCTGAATAAATGATGCCGGTAAAGGTTTTATTAGCTATATTGACTTGACAACCAGTTAACATGCAATTTTATTCATGGCATTGTGGGGAAAGTTTATTGATGTTATGTAAGTAGAACATTTTTGCTGTTTCAGGCCATTTGTGCACTGATGATGACTTCTGCATAGGGAGTGAATCATGTGTCTTGTTTTCATAAAACTACAGCTGAAGTTACTTGAGAGAAAGGTTTTCCAAATTTGGCAGCATGGCACCAATAAGGGATTCTAGCCCACATCATTTCATTATGCATGCGTGTACAAGAGTCTAGTTCACTGCTGCCATATGGGCCTTCCAATGCGCTGTCACACAGCTAGAGATAGAAGCTTTTTTATGATGTAACATAGATTAGATGTGTAGTCACTAGCCGAAAGGTGGGCTTCATGTCGATCAGAGTAAAAGAACATGGTCACTGGGTAGACCTACAGTCACGCTTAAAGCAAGTTTCACAGTGTTGCTACTTATGTCTGCCTTGATTGTCATTCATGTACGTTTCATTTATTCTATTGCTCGTTGGGAGGTAGGGCTTGGTTGAATACTGTCGGTCCATAGTGTCTTTCTCTCTCTGTTAAGACCAAGGATGACATGAGTGATGGAGCCAGCAGCTACAAAAGCAGGAGCAACAGTGCGTGACCTGGAAATGTCTGAAGTGAGAATATATTCCACCAAACGCTTAACCATGCAATCAACACAAGCCTACAAGTTTCTCTTTTGAAGGCAGCAGTATAGTCAATGGCACGATAAGATTCTCAGAAACGTCGCTGAATCAAGTGGTTGGGCCTGCAAACACATTCAGCAATGTCACAATGTGATTGAATCTTGAAGCGCTGCAAAGCATTCGGTACAGGTGGTACGTAAACCCACGTGATGTAATACACCTTACGTTATCTGCCAGGGGAAGACTTTAGATTTCCCGCGTAATTGGGCATGAAAGACAGTCTGGTAATATGCCTAATTGTGCTTGCAAGTGGGCCTAAATTGTCAGTTCTTGGGTCAGAGCATGTTCTTAAGAAATATACCTCCTGTTACTGGCAAACGGCCCTGCACCACTGAAAGTCTAGCAGCGTCGAAGCTTATATTTCTTTTAGATGGCAGAATTTGTTGCCATGTCAACCAGTCACCACTTTTTATGATCTATATTTCTCTGGGACAAGTGAACAAGTGCCAGGGCATCAGTGACAATGTTGACAGCTCCTATGATATGTTTTGGATGTGTTTGACATCTGCTGCAGTTCATGGGAATATGGATGCAACAATTTTAACTGAGGGAGTACTCACGTATTCTATGACAGAGATGCACGTGAGCCCGAAAATACGTGTGCCAGGCATGTAGTCACGTATTCTATGACATAGAAATCACGTATTCTCTTCTATGTAATATTGTATTGACATAAGCACTTACCATTTATGCCCACTTGTAAGCACAATTAGGCATATCACAATTAGAAAGTCTTTCACATACACCCAAGTACACGGGGAATCCAAAGACTTTCCCAGGCAAATAACATAACATGTAGTATAGCATGAGGTGGGTGTACATACCACCTGAGTAGATTGCTTTGCGGCACTTCAAGATTCAGTCGCGTTGTCACATTTCTGGATATGTTTACAGGGCTAACCACATAATACAGTGACATTTTTGAGGGTTCATTGGCTTCAGACTCCACAAAAAATGCTGTGATGCTTCTCAGATAGCGGGCATAAGTTTTTAGGACATGTCAGAGAACTGATTGGCCACCTTATGTACTCCTTTGACAAGTCGGTGATCTAGCACAAATTGCTTTCAAGATGTTGTACGATGGTGTATAGTGGAACTCTCATTTGATATTCAGGGATTAGCATATACTGTCGCGCAAGCATCTGTCGATCCCCAAAAGTTTTTTATGGGACATCTTGGTCTAAGGGAGCTCAATATAGTAGCATTTTTGTGTAATAATAGCACAAAGGGGAGGGAATATGTATAATGGCCTGGCACCATGGTACAAAATGTTAGCATAGTACGTAGTTCAGAAAAATAAGACGAAGGAGCTTGTAGGGATTATCAGCGTCTAGTATTCGAAGATGGGATGCTCTCAATACTTATAAATCTGCCTGAGAAGAGCTGAATACTGGATGCGGAGATTACGAGGACAGGACAGGTGAGCTTTTGTACATTAAAATGCACACCTGCTTATGCTGACAAATGTGCCTTGTTCAGATGTTGGATTACAGAATTCAGATGTGAACTGTGCTCATCTGATAAACTCACGATTAGTCGGTTGTCGAGGCAAGCATAACAGAATTCAAGGCTGGGGAAAATGCTGAAATGTATGTCTGGAATATGTCATGCCGCATGGCAGATGTAGAAGATCAGACATAATGAACGGTGTCACTATTAGTACGTTATTTGACATCTACACATCTTCCTGAAGGATTTGATGGCTGAACCACATGGGACCAATTTTGAAGGAAATCTGCATCATATATCTGATATCATATACGAATGTGAGGTGCTGGATTGGAACAACTAGGCTCAGTTGGCTGTTGGTGCTATGCCATCAGCATCCTGATTTAGACTTCAGCACCATTCGCAGAACACAGTAACATCAACACACAGCACACATTGGGCTGAGTGAAGTCGGCAAAGTCTGTAAATATGTGCTTCAATTGGTATGGCTGCCTCGAAAATTCTTTTGAATTGCAGCCCAAATGAGATAGTGCTTCTAATATAATTTATGTAGTTCATCGATTTTATGGTTGAGTTGCCATATGTAGCATTATTTTTTCTTTGTTTCTTTGTCATCAGAGCCCTGAGACTAGAGCTCTTTCTCAAAAAAACCATCCCATACTTTTGTGGTGGCTCCGCGGTTTAATATATGAAAGAGTGATAATGTAGTGTGCTGTAATATTGTTGCAACAATTCAGAGCTTTCCTTGGCGCTTAAGCTGTCAAAAATGTTTAAAATTAGCGCTCGTGTTGTGCACACTCTGCCATAGTCTTCGTTATTTTTGTGAAGTTTTGCTTATACGCCCACTGGTAGCATAATCAGGTACTTTTCCAGAGTGTATACATGTAATGTTGTTAGGACTAAGTTAATAGTGGACAGGCGTAGGTGGAATGTTATGGATTTGCACATTTCTTACTAATAAAGCATGCACGTGCATACGCTTGAATATTGTATTTTCCGAACTGCCGTATTGTGTTCACGCGCCTTGGTGTATGTCGCAATCAGAGCGAAGTGTATCTGAGATTAAAAGTACACACACATGTGACCATGCTGGGTCAGGTTTTCAAGGGCGTAGCCAGTATTTATTTCTGGGTAAAGCATCGAACCCACGGTGTGGCTGAACCGGTATTATTGTATTTACTTGTATAGTTTGAATTCAACCTTGTGGCAATGCCTAGCACCTTATACTACCACTTACTATAATTAGGACGAAAATTGTGCACTTCTTCGCCTCTTTACGGCCGTCATCCTCGCTTGGTATTTACGCGTCATTCTCGCACGTACAACCGTGGCTTTTCACGCATGTCGAGTTCAAGACTGCTGCAGCAGCATACCATGTGGAACTCCGCCATGATGAAATGAAATATATGCTGCAGTCGGGTCAGCTGATGCTGGTTTTCGCAATTTTTTTTAGGATCGCCTGATTTTTCTTGCTGATTCTTTGTAACGGGGTCTTTTGATCGTGATCAGACCCCTCAGGCTGTGTTTGGCCCAAAATCACGCAAACGTTTGGTGAAGACGTTAGCTAAATGATAGCCTGAGAGTCGGAAATTGCGATGCACAGATCGCAACCGTCTTATTCCCTCCGCTATAATAGGTGTCCGTGTGACACGCAACTCAAGCAGAGCACAGTCGTAAGAAGTAGTACGATTGTTTCGTTGGTTATCAAGACAGCTGGTGCTGTATAAAAGCTATGATTTGCATGCTACTTCATTAAAAAAATTGTTTTACAGTCTTTAACCAGCACCTTGGTCGTGATACCAGCTCGCCAAGCTGAGCGACAGTATATTTTGATATTTGCTGGTTGACTACACTACCGCTGCCTTTCTAACTGCTAAATATCACTTTTGTTAAGAAGGCTTGAAATCATCTTTAGTTTTTTGTGAATAAATACTTCCCTGGCCACATTTCGGGAAATTTTGTCCGATTTCGGCGAAGCTTCCTTACCAAGACCTGGCAACACTGATATTGTCATCCGGGTTCTGGGCAAGAAAAGAAAATTTCAGCTGCCTCAGCAACGCCAGCGACAAACCAGATTACATTTGTGAGTATGAGTTACTGTTCTTCTGTACGAGTGTCTTCTTGCTCATACCGGTCACGTGAAGCTTATTCAACCGCTCACCGTAGTGTGCGAGTATTCGGCAAGTAAGTAGGACGAACAGCTGTGGCTAGTCGCGTACGTGCAACCCGAGTGATCGATCTTTTTTCTTTTGATTCGAGGGTTCATAGTAGAGTACAGGTAATCTTTTAATTTGTGATTTGTGTAAGCTTACCGCAACTAGACGCGAGCCTATGTCGTCTGCTTATGTCTCGTTTATCTTTTAGAAAAGTGCCTGCCTGTCACCAATGCTAATTTTATGTGCCTGGGTGTCAAACTTTTGCAGTGGATCGTCAGTGTGAGCTAAATGGTGCGTATACGTAGGGTATATTGCACCATTTGGCATGACCACCTCTTTACAATACACCTATAACAAGGCCAACTACTCCGGTCTGCCGCGGCTTCAGCGTGGTCATTGTGTGAAGCGGGGCCCATTGCAACTAGAGGCAGTTCTCTGTGTAGGAGGTTAGTACGCTAGACAAGGCTTGTGTAAGTTGCTAACTACATTAGATATACTAAGCAGTGATGTTTAAAACCTTCGTTACATCAGTACGAGTAAACAAAAGTAGTATCAACAATTATGTCAGTGACTTCGCCGCAAAGAAAGTTGTGGTGGTGATTATTTTGCAACTAGCGGGGTTGGCTTGGCAGACAACAAAAAAAGGTCTGAGTTACTTTTTTGTTTTTCTTGCTTTGCAAGCCCAACAATACGTTTCGATTCGTTTTGAAAATTAACTCGTGGCGAGTCAAAAACAAAATATGAAGTTTCAAGTAATAAATCTTCTGAATTCCTAGGTTTGCCTTGTCTGTTGACCTAGTGTGGTTTTATTGTGTAAACGCCCCCCATTTCTCATTGAGTGATGCTGCTTCTGCGCACAAATATGCCAAACTAAGATTCCTACACCATCCTAATAAAATCAATGTAGATTATGCCATGCTGCACCAGAGTCTCACGTTTGGCAGTGTGTATGAATGGAAATAGCATTGCTGTTCTAAACATTTGCCGCTTGATTTCGATGTCACCAGTCTCGCAGCAATACACTAAGAATTATTTTCATACCTGAACAGTGCTGGCACACAATATCTGCTATACTGCTATACTGCATGCAGCCAGAAACCAGATGCAATATTTAACCACCCAGAGGTGTAAGTTCAGTTGTGGTGAAGAAGTTGTGCGCAAGTGCACAACATCCATATAGCCATTAAAATTTTTGAAATGGTGGTGTAATAGCGGAGTTAAATGCGTTCGATTATCAAATCACAGTAATCATTCTTTTCATTCTTCTTTTCACTACCCTCCGTTGGTACCTCTCCCGAAGCCGCTTTGCCCTCTTGCCGAGCACCTCTCTCAATCTTGAGCGGCGTACATCCTCGAATAAATATTGTTCAAAACAGTGTCTTGTTACGGTTGCCGCGACTACGCCCTTTGTCAACTGTGTGCTTGTTGGCGAATCGCTGATGCTGTGCCAGCCGGTGCTTATACGAATAGTGTCGGTATGAATCCTGTCCTACGGACCACAGTGCCTGATTTGCAAGCACGTGCATGCATGCGGGCATCACAACAAACTACGAGTGGCGTGGAAAGCTTCTTGCAGGCCAACAGAAAGTCATGGATGCTTGCTTGACCACTTGCAGCATATTTATTCTGCACGTCAGATTCAACTCCTTGATGTAACGTACCAGCCCAAAGGGCATCTAGAAATTGTTTCTTGGAATTCGTGGAGCACTGCTATCTTGTTGCGCTGCCACGTGGAGAATCATTTGATCATGCAGCATTTTGCATATGATAGATGTGTTTACTTCAAACGTTTGAAAGAAATTATAGGAGATAGTTTAGGGGGCCATTTAAATCGACCGGAGCGGCCGCCGGATTTTAAAATGAAGATTGCTTTAGTTATTTTCTTTTCATGAGGTGCAGGGTGGCTGAGAAGAGGCTATAGTGAGACACAGCTGGGGGCTAAGGAAGCTCTGTTACACCATTGCAAGGAGTAATTTATTAGGAACAGCCTATGTCGACGTGGGGGTTAATTTGTAAGCTTCTTATTTATAATAGGAGGAGATCGAATGAATGAACAAGAGCGATCGAAAAGCATTAGGCATGCTGAGAGAATCCAGAAATGCTTTCAACACATGTAGAAATATAAAATGAATACAGCACATCGTGAATATTGGCACGTGGTGTTTTTCAAAGCTTGAGATAGCAGACTGGGAGGACAGTAGCAATTTATTTGTGTCTTCAGTAGTTGCAGTGTGGTGTTGCGATCCGGAGGAGTCATTTTGTTGTGATTTTCGCAGCTGAATAATGGTAAATGAGGTGCAAAACAGGCTTATTCAATTTTTTTAGCTCAAGCACTTCATTTCAATTGAATCCATGCTGTTCGAATGCTAGTTTGTCCTCATTTTATTGACGCAACGCGGCCTCCATCTGTTCTATGCACCTTCCACGGCTATTCTCATGTTTTGACCATGAGAATAGCCTTGATCAATCTAGTATGGTTCTATTTTATTATTTTGTTTTATGTCTGCCCTGTTCTAAATAAAATACTCACAACATAGCCCCTCCGACTTATCGCACATCTAACCTGAAATGAAACTTTATATTCTTTCTTTGTAATTCAAATAAATAAGGCTTTGCTACTGTAGTAATCAACGTACGCTATATATAGCATTACACACAAGTGAAATGTTTTAATTTTTTAGTCTTCTGTGCATGAAAAAAAAATGAAAAGCATATCCATAAAGTAAGTGCTGATTAGCTGGTATTTTATTGAATACCCTTTGGGGGAGGGGCATGTGCTCGTAAACAGCAGAGTAGGTGTAAAATATTTAGGTTCCCGTCGTCACTTTTGGGGCTTATTTGCACTTTACAGTTTTACACCGTTTGCAGCAGGGCAGTTGTGTATCGCCTACTGAACTTTTGAGAAACCACCTTTGTGCGCAAACAGTGGTAGTGCACCCACAGTTAATGGTAACAGACTTGCCAGAACAGCATTTTTTTAGTTTTGAACATTGTTGACACACTTGAGACATCTATTAACAATTTGCGGCACACAAAGATGAATACAAGATTTTTTATGAAGGAGGATCACTATTTGGAATAACATATTTGCTCTTTTCGGGGTATAAAAAATAATGAGAGGGGGAGGGTCACAGCATTCGGTTTGCCCTTATTAAATTGGCCGCCCCCTCTGAAAGAGCACATGGAATGCTTGAAAAGTACACATTGTGAAGCAAACGTGTGCAAACTACACCACTAACTGTTATCTTAATTCCACAATAAACAAGTGAAAATAAGCAACATGTTCAAGCACAACCAGTCCATTGTATGAGAATCGATGACATGCAGAAGCTACGTGGCTAATATGGAATTGTTATCGCAATGTATTCGACAAAGTAATGCTGTTAACAGCACCAGAGGCAAGCATGAGTAGCCGTGATGCAGCTTTGAAGCTCGTGCACAAGGGCGGTTTGCCTGCGCCTGCATTCACATGGCGAAAAAAACTTATGTTTCTAAATGTAAGCCTTCTATTTACACTGCTCAAAATTTGGTACCTGGTGATAAAAATTGCATAAATTTTACTCTTCAACCTGCTAGAAATTTACGTTTTAGTTCTTCAAAAGTAATACTTTACAGCTCCTAAGATTGCTCCAAGTTGTATTTGGGCTGTTTCACCCCTGATGTTGTTAAACAGTAGCTTTCAATAATACTGTGTTCAATAAGCAAACAAGTTTGATATTCGGATACTCTTTTCGCATTTCTTCTGGTGCCCCCGTATTCTAACATGCACCTACCAGTCCGACCAATATAACTGTGGGCGCATGACTGAGGAATTTTGTACACTACTCCTGTAACACAAGAAATGGAGGAGCTTCGGTGTTTCTGACCACATTCACCTTTATTTTTGGGTTTGCCTTTTGCCCCGAGCTTAAGAAGTGTGCAAGTGCTGCCCAGCTTCTTCAGAGCTGTACATACCACTGCCGCATCATATCTGGATGCGACACTCTTAATTGTGCGCTATCTTGTGAACAAGTCTAACAAGGATTCTGTATTTTATTCTACTAATAACAGCTTATAACAATAAAGAACTTGAACGTAGGGCAGCAGGCTAAAGCGGCTTTAATTTTTTTTCTCACAGACTTCACATTTGCTAAAATGTTTGATCCATCTCGCCACCTTTCCGCAGGATCTAGTGACCACATAATCTGGAAACCCTGCTGTTGGAAACCTCTGGATCTGAGCATAAGCACTGCTCAATACCTTGTGCACACATGACTTGCACAAGGTCTCCTGTACCAAACATGCAGCCAATTCATCTTTGATCACTTTGGAATAAGCTGATGCGTAAAGCAAAGAGGCTGTTGTGACCTGGGCCTGTACTGCCAACACACATGCATCGGTAAAGAGTCAGACAGCTGCAAACATTGCGCATTTTTGATACATTTTCGTTTTTTTGCGCCAAGCTGCTCTAAAGGCATAGTAATCAAGAAAATAGCACCGAGCTGTTCCGAAACAGCCTCGAAAGCTGGAATCTTGATGCCGTCCTCAGCTTCATTGGGGGAAAATGGCGAGTTTGACAAATACGACGTACCCAATTGTGTTTTTTTTTCACTTTCCATCATTCTGGTTACAAAGGCATCCATGGTGCTACCATAATCTTTAAACTTTAGCAAAGATGCGTGACCTCACAAAAATGAGCTGCCGTGCATCGAGCGTGCTGCTTCTACTAGCAAGGCGGTGTGTTCTAGCGCCACTGTTGGCTAGCGAAAACTACCGAGTTGGGTGGCAAGCATAGTGGGGTTGACTCTCCGGTTCTCTGTCGTGCATAGCAAGTTCCTCCAGGCATTGTGGCTTTCATGTTGATGCTGCTGCATGTGGTAACCTACGAGTACGTGTTTGCTGTGAGGGAGTAACTGTAAGTGGGGAATCATTTTTTTCCTGCATCCGACGCGTCTCCCTAATGATTCGGCACGTGCACATGGGTTCTCAAAATGGGTTTCGTGACCGGCAGAATGTGTGCGACCTATTCCCGGTTTACACCCATTACCTCATAATTGATTTAGACAGGCGAGTTCTCATTGTATTTTGCATTTTAAAAAGCCATCGCAAATGAAATTCGCTTATCACTGTCTGCAGGTAGAGAATAACACTTGGTTAAATGCGAAGCCGCGGTGACAAAACGAGTGTTCAAACCATTGTAAACAATAATAACGGAAACCTGGCACTTTATTCGTGACTCATTACGCATTGGCAATAACTTGGCACAGTTTTCATTATTGACGATTTGCCACTGCTTTGTTTTGCAATCAAAACTCGCAACAAGTGCTTGAAGAGGTGTCGCTGCACGTGCCGGCCCTGGGCTACACGAGCTTTTGGCTTATCTCAATCAGAGTTGCGGTCAGCGGCCGTGTGACTTTGGTTTTTTTCCCGTTTTTTGCAATAAAACCTGCCTCTCTAAGATCAGCTGTTTGTTTGCGTGGACAGGAATTTTTCAACTGTGGTATGCGATCACTTTACGGGAGTCATGGAGAAGTGCAAGCAACAATCGCCAGTCGATGTATTATTGGAAGTTCTTAATCGACGATAATGACCTATAGATATTGAAAAAATACAAAACTGGCCAACTTGTGCTATAAATATTAGCGCATGGTTGCTCATGTAGAGAGGCGTTATCAGTATCGCTCGCTTATCACTTAGTGTCACATGCACGTGCTTTACGAGATAGTCTATGCAGGCGAGATTTCTTGGCTCTCGCGTTGCACTCTTGGAGGTGGTGCTGCATGAGCTGGCCATGAACGGCAGTGCAGAATGCTTTTGTTTGTTAAAAGCTCTTGACACTATTAGGTCGAGCTTTTTTTAAGCGAACGGCCACTGTTACGTCACTAAGATTCTTGTACAATCACAATTTTTAATTTCTTTTTGAGTGTGATGTGTGTTTTTTAATGTTTCCGCAGAACGTAGCTTACAGCAAAACCTTTTTTAGATAATATTTCGCGTGTTACGAGGGCTTGATAGGTCGCGTGTTATGCAAAAAAGTAGTGCAGTTCATACCTAGCGATAATCTGTTCAAAAACTTCCTTCAGAATCTGTTTCAGTAGAATGTGTATTATAAGCCAAATAAATATGCACTGGAGCCCCCACATTGCTAAACATTTGTATTTTAAGCTCCAAGAACAACTCAGTAAAGGCTGCTAACTGCTCGAAAATCGAAATTTCGAGGCTCCAAAATTTGCTCCTAATTTAGTTTTTGCCTCTCACCCCAGTTTGAGTAAGGTGTTAGCCGTAGGTCTAAAAACTGAAGGTTTGATTCCTGCAGCAGTCTTGTCATGAAATGAAGTAAACGCTTCCATTCTCTTTAAATAGACACTAAAGAGCAAAACCATTTTTTCATATTAGTAACTGTAAATTGACTATCCCAAAAACACCTCTCTTGCCACGACCTGTTGCACGGCAATGGAAAAACATGCAAGACGAAAATTTGGGTGGAGATTACACTGCGATTGCCGTGCCAAACACAGTGACGTATTAAATATTGAACTCGTCTACTGGGGGAGTTCCAACATAGCTTCTACTCAATAGAACTAAATACATTGTGTTCAGTGTGTGCTAGACCTAGCATACGATGGTTGGAAAATTTCATTGAGCCAATGTACTGAAAATAGGAAAAATACATTGCGAAATTGGCTACGTGATTCTAAAATACAGGGGTGCAACAGCTGCTCTGATTGCACCAATTTAATAAAATTCCTCATTTGTGCGCTGAGCTGTGCGGAAACCATGAAATTTGCCAAAATTGCACCACGCTGCGCCCAAAATGCTCGACCAGGCTCAAAATTTTCTCATTTGCCCTAATTTGAGCGAGAAATGAAGACCTCTTCAGCCAGTTGTAGTTTGCATCATCAATATAAGCGGGCAGACCCTAACCCTAAACCGCAGTGTAAGATAGCTGCTCATTAGGTCAAGACACTCGCGAAAATCGATCGACCGCATGAAGTAACAACGCCGCGTAGCTGTCGGTCTGCTGACGGCAGCAGATATTTACCGGCGGGACGACGCAACTACTACACAAAAGATGTGTTGCCGTAGCCAGCAACACTTCGTTGGAAATATGAATTTTCTTGTCAGCAAGTGCGGCCTTGGCATGTTAGGAATCATTATGAACTAAAGCTGGAACTGTACAAACTCAGCATATTGAGCTTGCACATTACCAGCTTTAGTTCATGTCGTGACCACGTCAGTTTCCATAGCAACGCCACATGCGATAGATATCTTTGGCCATTGCGAGGCCAACTGGCGCGTTCCATTATTACTATATCTGGTCAAATGTGCCTTGCAAGCAAGCCGAAAATTTGTGTCTTAAACCTAACCACTTCACGAAAAAAAATACGAGTGGGGGTTGTGGTTTGAAAATTTTTTTGTCTTGTTCTAACCTGTGCAGAAACACCGCTTAAGCCACCTTTGCCATAATACATGGGTGGCCTGCGAAAAAGCGTTATAATATTTAGAAAGGGCTTATAGTTGTAGTCTCTAGACACAGCAGAGTTTGTTCAATGACTGATGTATGCATATGCCACATATTTGTGAGAACTAATATGCTCGCTGATGTCTATAAAGTTATTGGCAAAATTATTTGTAGTATAATATGACATCTCTGCGGCTGTAAAAATTCAATTTTTTTTCAGTTTTAGGAAACTCATGGTCATAAACTTGGGAATCCACATTTGAATTTTTAAACAATTTGACATGTCTGGTGACTTCTAATGTGGACCTCATCATTGTTTGCTGAGTGGGGTGATTGAAGAAAATACTACTTTGTTGAAATAACAGGGCTCATATTGACTGTGCATGACTTAGGGAAGGTTAAATGGTTTGCACATATATATGTATCTTTGAATCTAAGCCTTCTTTCTCAAGCTGCTCAAAATTCTATCTTTTGTGGTAAAAAAAATGAATGTTTTTTTACTTGTAATCAGCTCCGAATTTGAGTTATAGTCCTCCTATGCCCGTGTGCTCAGATTTGGGTGCACGTGAAAGAACCCCAGGTGGTCAAAATTTTCGGAGCCCTCTACTACGGCGTCTCTCATAATCGTAGAGTGATTTTGGGACGTGAAACCCCAATTATCAATCATGAGTTTTAGTGCTCCAAAAGTAACATTTTGCTGCTCCAAAAACTGCTCCTGATTCTAGTTCGGCTGTTGCACCCCTGGAAAATGTTTAGGCACGAAATTTTCCATTGAAATTGTGATATAATGAAATGAAGACCGTGAAACTTCTGGCATTATAGTTTTCAGACCACAGTTTGTTAATCTAAGTCAAGTCATTGTTTCTCTTTATTGTCCCTTGTATATCTACCTGCGGCCAATCTGGAGGCGCACGCTCGCTTTTTTACGGCCTGTGTATAGGAGGAGGCTGTGCTTCTACCTGTCGCTGCAATCTCGTTCCAAACTAACTCGCCACAGTCCATTAAAAAAAAAGGCTAGCGCACTCAAATAATGCTGAGGTTCATTTCTACTGTCACACTTCATGGTGGTACCAATGCAAGAGAAACATCATAGGAAGCATATATGAGAACTCGTTCTGATATTTCAAGACAAATTGATAAATATTTCATTCTGCACGTATGCACCATTGTGCGTCGCAGTTCAGAAGGTTCGGCCACATGATCCGTCGTTAACTGGCAGACGAAATGACAGACAACGTAATCTGTTTTTTTTTAGAAAAACAGTTTTTTCTAATTTTCATGCCGTCAGCCAGTGCCAATGAAAATTATGAATTTAGCACATTTTTGTTCAACGTATCACATTTTGTGTTTATTGAAATAAGTCCTTCAAAAACGTGAAAGTAAAAGCATATTAGGAATTGTCACTATTTTTATCAAGTAGGTGCGACTAGCACTCGTAATAGCAGGAGTAATACCAATAGTAACATTAATGTCAATGAAAATAATAATTGTTCAAAATGAAAACACAAAAGTTAGAAACATGAAAGAACATTTAGTAATACAGTTTCGAAAAGTCAATGTAGAGAAGAAAAAAAACCTAAGCCCACATGGTCCTAGATGAAATCTTCAGTACCGATGAAAAAATGTGAAACATTTTCATATGCAATATGGCTCGCCAGTGATCCAGGGAAGAATACTGTCACGGGGTCGTGACGTGGCCGAAGACAGGGGACCTTATGTTGGGATTTAACTGTTTATTTGGGCGAACCTGTGTCCGGTAAACGGAAAGTTCGAATACAGTAGCAGTGCTGCACAAATAGCGTTTAAGAGAATTTTATTTCCGGATATATCTTACACAGCTTATGTGCACACATAAAAATGAACAATGGTGAACAATGCGTAGGTACAATGCAAGCTGTTATATACAGTGAAATAACTTATAGCGCATGCAGTGACCAACAATGCAAAAATTGACAAATAGAGGACATTCATGACGTCGAGATGATTAAACTTAAATAAACAGTAAGGCTATATGAACAAACAAGGGGAGGTCATTCACAGTGTAGCGTGATATTTTGCATTCACCGGTGAAGACAATCGGCTCTCGCGCTCAAGAACAATATTGCACAAAAGGACATGTTTCTAAAGAAGAAAAAAAATACACACTGTAATGTCACAGTGGTACAAGCTCTTGCCCACCTCCTCATTAGAGAAGGAAAGGCATGGAAACTCTTGTTTTTTACGATAATAAATCGCGTAGACAACCGTCGCAGGAAATCCTCCTCTTCCAGCATGATTAGTTCTGCGTTACGATGCATAAGCATTAAGTTTCTTAGCCGATGTAGTAGGGGAAACATGGCCCTTTAGGGGCGTCCCCTCAGCCAGGCCAGTCCCCTTCGTTTCCATAAGACGAAGGCTTCGATAGCCATTAAGAGTACGACAAAGTTATCCCTGTGGCTAGACTTCCACTGCATACTTGTTTGAAACATCCTGGTAACCATGCGTCAAAATGTGCGTGCTACTATACATTCATGGAAGAACTGGTTTAGTGTTTCGACGCGACCGCATTGCGGGCATGTGGCGCAGGGTGCCACGCCCCACGCCGCAAGGTGGTCGGCCGTTGGTAAAGCCCGCCATTCCCTGAGCCAGTTTAGGTCACAGACCTCGAATGGGAGAGAGATGCTTGTAAGAGTCCAGCGTCTTTTCGCCCGGCATTTCCGGCGTTGTTCCTCAGATTCGCTCATGTCGGTGGGGGACATTTCCACAAGTTCTTGAACTGGAAAATCGTTTCGCCATTGTTGCAAAGATGTTATAACATGTGTGTAATACGCTCGTGGCTTCTCAGCAGCTGGTCCCGTGTCGTTTGCTAAACCAAAAAGTCTTCTAGAGGTTCCTAGCAGATACATTACAAGTTGCCTGCCTCGATACGATGAGTTCTCTAAGAGTGCCAAGGTGTTTTCGATAGCCAACATGCGGCACTATACATCTAGGTTGGGCACACTGAGCCCTCGCCATTTTACTGGTAGGCAGACCAAGGCTCTGGCAACAGCTTCGGCGTGGCCATCCCAGAAAAAGGAGCCGCACGCAGTAGCCACTCTCAGCAAAACCCGTCGAGGTGGTCGGGCAGTTCTGGCTACATAAAGCAGTGGTGCTGTTATGCTGGATTTAATTAGGTAAGCTCTTTCAGTAAAAGGTAGTTGAAACGTTCTGGCGACTTCAATGCGTCTGTCCACTTTTTGTTCGATTTCTTTGCATGTGGTGTGGGCTACCTCACCAGTCGAAAAGAAGTTACACCTAAGACTTTACCGCCTTGGACTATTTGGACGCCATCAGGGAACTCTTCATTGTGCATCCCAAAGCACAATGCCTTGCTTTTTCCGGGATTAAGACGTGCTCCCGACAGGTCTCCATACGTGTGGAATATTCGCAGAAAGGCTCTGTAGCTATCTAGGTTCCGGATAAACAATGAGATGTCATCGGCGTATGCCGCTACTTTCACTTCGCCCAAGCCTGGAAGAGGAAAACCACGTATCGAAGTGCATTTCTTGATTTGTTTCAATAATGAATCTATGCATAACACAAAGAGAATTGCGGAAAGGAGACAGCCTTGTCGAATGCCCCTACTTGCTGCAATAGGTTCAGATGTATAGCCATTCACTTCTAATGACATTTCTAAGTCTGTGTAAAGTAAGCGCAGGGTGTCGGTTAAATGTGCTGGGAAGCCATAACACTCAAGCACAGCGAAGAGATAGTTCCATTTTACGCGATCAAACGTTTTTTCTTGATCCAAGGAAACAAAAATGCCAGATATTTGTGTTCTTGTAGCGTACGTGAATAAATCGAGAGTCAGGGCAAGCGAGGAATAGATCGTACGACCTGGGACACAGCATGTTTGTATGTCGATTACTATTTCCGGTAGAATGGTTGTTATGCGGTTTGCAAAGATTGCTGTCAATATCTTATAATCCGAGTTAAGTAGAGAAATGGGCCCCCACGCCCTTATATCGGACGGCTCTCCCTCGCTATTAGGCAAGAGTATAACTCTGCTCTCACGAAACATATTCGGTCTGATTCCGTCAGCAAGAAGCCCATTTAGCATTGTCAAAAGGTGGTCTTGTATTGTTTCAAGAAAGGTTTTGTAGAAACTTAAAGGTATCCCGTCAGGGCCGGCGGCGGCGGTTGTGTTCATGCACTGAAGCACAATGCGTAATTCAACCAGCGTCACTGGGCTGCACAGACCATCGCAGAGCCCCTCCGGTACGCAGGAAATTCCCTCGCAAAACTCATTAACTATGGTGACATAATTCACGTAGTTTGCGTTCTCCGCCCTGAAAAGATTCAAAAAATGTGTTTCAACGACCCTCATTATGTCTTCTGCTCGTCTAGACTGTTCGCCGTTCGGCAACTAAATGAAAAGGACATGCATTTGTTCACCTAAGGAGCCGTTGCGAACACTTCGAAGAACAGCTGAATCTGAACTGGTCGTCCCTTGATAAAAGACTGCGCAGCCGTGCGCGAAGTAAGACGTAGCAAAAGTTCGTACCGCGCCTTTAATTGATCAAGATAGTATTGCGAACGTCAGCGTCTCGCCTCTGCGTACAATGCGCGCTTTTCGTAGCCTGTCGTTTATCTCTGTCGTCAGGCGCGCTTTCCTTTCGCGCCCCGCTTTGATAAGCTCGGTGCGCCAACTGTGTTTCAATGCGTCCCAGTTACGCGGTTCAGGTGGCCTCTTGCATGCTTGCTCCAGTGCATTGCGCAGTAATGCTACGCTTTCCGGTTCGTGCACGAGTGTGGTCTCCAATTTTTCTAGAGTTTCTAAATATAGTGGATTATTCAAAGAAAAGTTTTACAGACACTGGAAAGTGGTCTGTAATGCATGGAACGTCGGGTGGGAATTGTAGAACCTCGCAACTAAGGACATGTGTGGCTAGCACTTCTGGAAAATAGAAGCGGTCTAGCCGGGTCATGTTGGGACCCCGTTGCCTTGTTGCAACGAAGTCATTTCCGTGAGTGTCGACCCAGGCTTCCCCGAGATTGAAATTGCGGATGAGTTGTAGCAATGCGCTAACTCCGCTATATTGTCTGCTTTCTCTGCGTCCGCGCGCATCTCTGTCGGTGTCCCTCAACACAGTTAAAATCCCCTACTAAGAAAGTAGGGTAGCTGTCAAACATAAATGAGTCGAGTGAATTGAAAAATAGACCGTGCCCCCACGTTGAGCTGGGGCATATATTACGAGTGCCCTTACTCGTCTGCCGTGGAAGTCAAAGTCTAGTGCTAGTGTGCGGCGGTCAAAACAATAAACACAATTAGCTCTTCGACGTAACGCTGGTGTCGAAAGACAGCTCCGACTCCGAACATCTTTGAATCAGTCAGCGAAAAAAAGGCTTCGACTCCAAAATGTGAACAAAAGGATTGCACATCAAAAGGGGTTCTAAAATAATATTCCTGTAAGAAGAGTACGTCGACATGACGTGACTTTGCGAAGTGCATGACTTCTCTCTGCTCATCTTGGCGTCTGAAACCCTGAAGTTTAAGGAAAGAAAATGCACCGTAGCCATTTTTAGAAAGGAAGAGTGTGCGCAGACTTCAAAGAAACCCCTTGCTGAGGGTGGGGCGGGGCACTCAACGACGTGAACATGACTAAAGAGAAATGCTCTGACGTCGTCAGAGCATTAGCGAATGTTTGTGGCTTACTACTGTCCGTAGAGCTCTCAGAGTCCGTGGTTGGTGGGTGGGCTTGTTTGGTGGCAGGACGGTCAATTTCCCTGGCACTGCACCAACACTCGCACCGGCGGCCCGCACCTGTAATCTGGTAAATGGGGTTTTGACAGGCTCAGTTTGCGGGTCTGAGCCGAGTACTTGCTGGCACAGGCGCTCGTCGTTGTCGTTGGCATTAATCACCGTTGTGGTGTTTTCAGGGCTGATGACCCGAGCGTCTGCACGTCCCGTTGTTCGGGTGCTGCGTCCCCATCGAATCTCTCGGTGCCTCGGAGCTACTGGTGGTGCCAACTGCGTCAGACCTGTAGCTGTCGTTGTCTCTGCTAAGTACGGGCACTCGGGCTTCGGCTTTGGATGAGCCGTGTTCTTCATAGGCGTCCGGCGAGAAGCCGCTGGCCTCAGACGGGGCGTGCAAGGGTTGACGAGGCTTTCTGAGACAGGGGAGGCAGGTCTCCTGCGTCTCGTGGTTCAGCAATGGGCGTCAGTGTCGCTTGTGTCAGTGTCGCTCGCAGGCTTGAGCGCCGGATAATCATCTTTCAATGCGGGCTTGAGGTCGGTACACGCTTTGTCCTTCGGTTGCCGCTGCTGCAGCCGTTGCAAAGGTCTTCGGACGTACGCAGTCAGCTGTTGCATGGCTGCCCGAGCACGTGCGGCACGGTTCTGCGCATCCCTCTG